>APFE030034927.1:0-12486 GCA_000404065.3 Pinus taeda | reverse complement strand
ATCAATACTAAATATCATTTGATCCGACATCAAGTTGAGGCCAAAACAATCCATCTCCGCCATTGTTCCACAAATGAGCAAGTTGCAGACATCTTCACCAAAGCGCTTGGAAGAGAAAAGCTTGAAAGATTCAGAACGATGCTTAGACTCACCAACATCCCTTCAGATTAAGGGGGGGAATGTTCACACCTAATCCGAAACAGATGGGTGAACTGGACAGTCATCAAGAAGATGAACTGATCCATCATGTTTGTATATATAAATATGTATTAGCTAAATGAATAAGATATCAGTTTCTCTCGCTCATTCTGGAGTTACCCTGGCCTGACACTTGGGTTATTGGCAAAGAAGATGCTAGCAGGAAAATTCATAGGTTGAAGACTCTCCAATAGATGATTAAATTATTGGATCTAGGAAAACCACGTGCCTTTTATGGGCTATGGGCCAATTTTTCATCAACTCACTGAGGGCTAAGTAGGGTTTATCTTCATATTTGATAAGGATGCACACAAGCTATTAAAGGAATATTGGTTTTTGGATAGGGCATATATATCCCTTAAACAATAGTACTCGTGTTTTGATGCAAAGGATGAATTTATGAAGTTTACAGGGGTATGGATTAAATTGTCAAGCTTGTTGATCGAACATTGGTTGAACCTCTCATTGAAGGATATTTGGGATACTTTGGGTAAGTTATTTCTCTCTTATGATAGTTATAAATCCAGTAATATCAGTTTAGTAGCAAAAATATTGGCCAAAGTTGATTTTAATCAAGGGTTATGCAAGTCCTTGGACATGGTGTTAGGGAATAAGATCTACACATAGATACTTGACTATGTGAACTTCATATTCTATTGTGTGCATTGCCATACTTATGACCATATAATCTGATATTTTGATATCACTTTCAAAAATAAAATTTGGTCCACTAGGATGAAGGGTTATCTCCTTATACAAAGGTGAACGAGTTCTTAGAGAAGTCATCTAACCCTAGAAAGGAAGAAAGACTAAGTAGGGATTTTGTCGAGAAGGGGGGAGAGAATATGTTACAACAATAGGATTTGGTGGCTGCGGACATCTCAATCCCTTTGGGCATGGAATCTCGCTCTCGAGACGATCTGGTGGGGGACCCTCTTGACACCTTGGGATCATTAAAATTCTTGGCATCACAACTACACAATCTAGACCTTGTATGGCAACACACGAAATTTGCATCGGGTAATTCCTCTCCATCTTACTCTTAAAATTCAAAACCTGATTTTGGACATTAGTTACTAAAGCTAGGGGTGATGTAGACATGCTTTTCATTGAGAAGCTAGGGCCAGTTAACCCTAACCATATAAGACACTTGGATTTTGGTGTCAAATTACATGACAAGGCCCCCTTAATAGTAAACCTGACTAAGAATTTTGGCTTAGTGCTAAGGGGGTTTGTTTTTTGGCGAAGAGTATTTCTAAGGGTTGTATGCTTCTAGGATTCATGGGGGAGGCCATTCCCACCTTATGCCTTAGATGACCTTGTAAGAATCCCAAGTCTTAGGAGGGTTAGGGCAGGACACCCAAAAGGAACCAGGGGGTCTTGGATAGGAAAAACGTTGACTCTGAAGAAAACATAGGAATGAGAAACTAAGGACGTCATTCATGGTAAATAATGACTCATATATGGGCTTCTTAAAGTAGATAAAGCTCTTGTCGGGTTTACCCCGTGAAGCTTATGTCTATAGACCTAGGGGGTTAGGCCAAAAACTTGACTCTCAAGCAGATGTTATATTATAATAATCCATATGCGTTGTTTATATCAAAAAATATGGGAATGGGTAGACTTGACAAAATTATTGGTGGGTTGGTATTTTCTTACATTGGATGTGAACAAGTCTTCAGGAGGAATTATCACCAACTCCCCTTTGAACCTTTCTTTAATCAACTCTTTTGTTGTGTTTTTAGGACTGTCTATATAGGTTTGGTGTAAGATTTTTTTGTTTACTTTGACTTTGTTGAATGTCTATGGCCTCTAAGATGATAAATGAGTTTTTTGGTTGAGGTTATTCTTGGCATAGTGGGTGAAGACGAAAAATCTAATCATTGGTGGAGACTTTAACCTTACACTTAATAGAGGGGAGCTTTATGGTTCAACTGCTCACCATAAAAGGTTGCTTGATTTTTTCTTGATCACTATTAGACAATTAAATGGGTAGACATAAAGCCACTAGAATTGAAGCACACATGGAAAAACAAAAAAGCTAGGATGGGCAGGGTCACTGAGTACTTTGGATAGATTTCTAGTAAATCTTGTTTTTTAGGACAAGTTAACAAGTTTCAGGTGATGGGTGGATACCTTGCGGTGCTATGATAACATTTCAATTTTCCTAGAACTAGGTATGGAAGATGAAAAATTGAAGGGTCCATATAAGTACAATCCCTAGTGGTAAAAAAAACAGGTGAATTCCAGGAGATAGTCAAGTCTTCTTGGAAATCCATTGATGTTCATTCTGAGGATTCAACTTGCATATAATTGACAGGCTCATTAAGGTTGGTAAAACAAAATTGTTGCCTTTGGTAGCATAAAGGTTCAAGACCCAAGAGGGACATTTCAAGATAGTGGAACATAGTATGTAAGTATTATATAAGGATAATTGTATTGGTTTGTTTGATTAATAGGTTTTATGGAAAACCAACAACTTCTGATTTTAGAAAAACAAGCTCTTATGGGACAAGGATAAGGGTTTCCACATTAAAAGTAGAGCCACATGGTTGCCTTCGAGAGACTAGAACACTAATATTTTCCACAAATTCACAAAATTAGGAAGAGCCAAAACACTATATGATAATTGAAGGACCTAGAGGGGAACAAAGTTAGAGGATTGAAGGGACTAGTAGCTCTAGGTGTTCTCACTTCCTAGACATCTTCAAGGAATATGAGAGGGCCAATACTAATGAAATTTTGAAGGTGATTTGTTTTTTCACTAGAATGATTGCGGAAGTGCAAAATGAGGACATTTTCTAATTACTTACAATGGAGGAGTTGCCAAGGGTACTCTAGTGCTTTCAAAAGGACAAGTGCCTTAGTCTAGATGGGTGGCTTGCTGAATTTTATTTGGATTTATTTGAATTGTTGGGGGGGCACCTTTTAAAATTTGTGGATGTATTTGGTTGATAGGTAAGATCCTTAGAAGTCTTAGCCTGACCTCAATTCACTTAATACTAAAATTAGACCATCCAAAAAATCTAGATGGCTATAGGTCAATACCCTTATGTAAATGTTTGCATACGATCATGTCTAAATTTATTGTGATGAAGTTATTGTTGATGTTCAAATATGAGTTATAGATTCAATCCATTCAACATTTATTGTCAATCCAGGTTTTGTTAATTGTTTCAAGGTTATTGTGAAAAGTCTATGCAGGAAACAGGTTCCCTACCCAGTATTGAGCACTCACAAAACACAAGGCCCAACAAATGATATGAATTGAGTAAGAACAAGCAAATAATAGTAACAACAACCTAGAGTAACATCAATTCAAAATCTCATCAAAATTATAAAATAATAAAGAAAGAGCAGTAATTATAAAACACTAATAGCATAACCAAAACACATACCTATTCACATGATTAAATTCCAATAGCACCTGACCAAGAGAGTGGTCCCAACTCTCTGATCAGGGTTGTGGCTGAGAGTTAAAGATCACACGGGATTAGAGAAGACTGGAATTTACATTAATAAAAAATAAATTATAATATAAGTTATGTTGTTACAAGCCTAAAGGAAACATTTCTCATTCTGCTCCGCTGAGCCTTATTATACAATTTATCATTACCTGAATAGTAATTAACAAACTTAGAAATTGTGGCAATCATGCCTACCCACAAATATCCAATGATTGTTCAGGTATAAACAAAATGCAAAGATAGAAATTAGAGTCGCTTTATGAGCTCCTTGGCAGTTGAACAACTTTAACAGTCCCATCCTTGAATAGCATTGCCAACTCATTAACAACATCACATTGACTCGTATCTCGTTGAACATCATTCGTCATGATTCTGCAAGATAATTCAGTCAGCAAGCCACCTAAGCAATGTTCCCCTATGACTATGCTTCATTAATCAACATTTCAAGAAGACATGCCAATTTAATATACCTTCATTTTTTTAGCTATAAATCGACCTCATAAAAGCTATGAAATGGATAAAAAGAAAGAGGTAAAGGTGAGTGAAAATGGGTAATTTTAATGACCAACATCTCCCCCCAACTGGCTTGGTTGCATGTTCTCATGCAAACCGTTTCCTCCATAGATCACGTTTAGACCTGTTGTGACTAGCATGAAGCTGAGTAAGATCGTATGGTTGGAAACGACACCAAAATATTGGTGTTCAAATATGAGTTATAGATACAATCCCTTCCACATTTATTGTCAATCCAGGGTTCGTTACTTGTTTCAAGGTTATCGTGTAAAGTATATGAAAGCCACAGGTTCCCTAACCAGTATTGAGCATTCAAAAAATACAAGGCCCAACAAATGCTACGAATTGGGTAACAACAAGCAAATAACAATAAGAACAACCTGGAATAACAACAATTCAAAATCTCAACAAAATTATAAAATAGTAAAGAAAGAACAGTAATTACAAAACACTAATAACATAATCAAAATGCATACCTATTCATATGATTAAATTCCAACAGCACCTGATCAAGAGAGTGGACCCAACTCTCTGATTAGGGTTGTGGCGGAGAGTTAATGATCACACAGGATTATAGAAGACTGGAATTTGCATTAATAAAAAAGAAATTACAATCAAATTTTTGCTGATACACGTCCAAAGGAAATGTTTCTCATTCTGCTTCATTGAGCCTTGCCTATACAATTTATCATTAGATGAATAGTAATTAACAAACTTAGAAATTGTGGCAATCATGTCTGCCCAAAAATATGTTGAAAATGGCAACAAGAAATGCTAAAATAAGAAGTGCTAAAAATATCACTGCTATAAATAGTAGTTTGGGTACCAGTGCTAGATTGAGCAACAGGGAATGAAAAATGGAAGTGCTAAAAATAACATTCTATTTTTAGCAGTTTAGGATGGATTCCTATTTTAGTCAGTCCCTGGACTAGAAACAAGAAGTAAATTTCGAATTTGAACTTAACAGCTGTTTGAAAATAAATTAATTAATTCACCATGAGTTAATTAGTTGTAAAAAATCAAACATGAAGTCTATGTGAGGACATGTAACAGTTTCTCTATTAATCGAGGAATTTATCCATCCGTTAAAGAGAGAAGGATAAGTTCTAATTTGAGTTGTAATTAGTTGGCTCAGTTAACTAAGTCAAGTCTAGTTAGATTGATTTAAACAGTTTGTTTAAATTAATGTGAGTTCAGTTAGTTAATGCATGCTTGCATATAACTGTTGTTCTTCAAATAACTAGATATTCTCTCATGAATAACTCATGCATGCCAGTTCTGATAGAGAGCCAGTTGAGATCAGAGGAGGGACACTGTACTATCACTTGGATGCATTTTTCCTATAAAGGAAGCTCATCCATGGAGAAGGATTTATCTCCTTCAAGTTTGTGCAATTATTTATGAGCGAAGTGAGCAGTGTGAGGTGGGAATTCACACTTGGGGAAGCACTGGACCTCAGGAAAAATTGTGCAAGGAAATAGGAGGCTTGGAGGACAAAGGAGAAGGTTTGTGAGAAGCCTTTGATTGTTTCTAAGCAGCAGAGGGATTGCAGAGAGAGCAAGATAGCTTGTGAGCTAATTCTTTTTGTAATCCGGACTATATTTCCACTTGTATGATATACAGATATTAGGGTTTTAGGCTGAGGCTTTCCCCAGGATTATTCTTCTGTGTTCATTTGATTGCTTTCTCTTCATCTGTTATATGTGTTCTTATTGATCTTGCTCATATTCGATTAAGCTTCCGCTAAATTGGTTGTAGAAGTAGATCTTGTATTTTGCTTTAGTATATTGCATTATCAGGTGATCTACAATGGGAATTTCTACAAAATATACAATGATTGTTCAGGTAGAAACATAATGCAAAGATAGCAGTGAGAGTTGATTTATCATCTCCTTGATAGTTGAACAACTTTAACAGTCCCATCCTTCAATAGTGATGCCAGCTCATTAACAACATCATGCTTACTCGTATCCCGTTGGGCATCATTCGTCATGATTATGCAAGAGAATTCAATCGGAAACCCATATAAGCAATGTTTCCCTAGGAGTACACTTCATTAATCAACATTTCAGGAATACATGCCAATTTAATATACCTTTGTTTTTTTGAGATATAAGATGACCTCATAAAGCTATGAAATGGATAAAAAGGAAGAGGTAAATATGAGTGAAAATGGGTGATTTTATCGACCAATAATTATAACTAATCCTCTCCAATTTTATCTCTCCAAACTAGTTTGGCTTTTCGTAAATGAGACTAATACATAAGGAAATTGGTTTGTCCCAAGAGGGACTCCATTTTATTAAGAATTCACAATCTTTTCCTGGTCCTCAAACTTGACATATCAAAAGCATATGACTAGGTCTTATAGTTGTATTTGAGACTTCTCATGCTCCATTTGGGTTTCTCTTTTCGTCCAGGGAAGTGGATCATCATTTGTGTGACCTCAACCTCCTTCTCAATTTTAATAAATGGCTTGACCTTCTCCTTCTATAAATCTATCTGATGACTTAGACAATGTTTCCCATTGTCTCTTTACCCTTTTCTATTGGTAGCAAAGGTGTTGAGCCAAGCATTAAATGAGGCAAAGACAAGAAAAATGGTATAAAGTATTTAGGTGGGTAGAGGGATTTCCATATTGAATTTCTTGTTCATTAATGATGCTTTATTGTTTTCTTTTAGCAATTGGGTGGAAAGTCCACAACCTTTTGGATATCTTTTGTTGCATAAATGGGATGGTGATAAAACAATCCAAATTCCAACTAGTCTCCTTCAGACTAGATGACTATTTATCTACTAAAATGAATAATATTTTCAATTTCTAGAATCAAGGTTCAATGATGGCTTCAAATAACTAGAGTTCAATGTAAAACCTAACAATTATGGAAAAAAGGATTAGAGGTGGATTTTGTCTAAAGTGGAATAACATATTTCCTTTTGGTGCAACTAGTGGATTTCAAGATGTGGCAGACTCGTATTGATCAAAATTTTCCCTAAAGTAATACTTGTGTTCTTGCATACACTGTTATAATTATCCTTACATCATAAAAATGATAAGAAACTAATAATTATATTCCCATTGAAGGGGAAACCTCATTTTACAATAAACACAATGTACAATACAATATTTGATTATCCTAAGACTAGATATGCTTAGTTTATATATAGGAGACAAAGGGTACAATTATAATAAAATGGGACCATGAGAGGTTCCAACCTACATAATAATATATCAATAGAAATGTAATATGGAGGGCTTGATAAGGAGTTTTTGGGTTAACATGGGGCTTATATAGGGATAACATGACCCTCACCCTCAAAGGAGAGATTTCCTCAACACTTGAATGATGTGTAGGTGCTTTCTACATGAACAAATAATCTTCCCATGTCGCTTCTTCTACTAGCAAGTTCTTTCATTTTATGATTTACTCAATAATTGCTCAATTTCTTAGCTGCTTAGTCCTTGTTTCCAAAATTGTTTATGGTTCTAGTATTATTCTCCCTTCTTCATTAATATATAGTACAATGGTTTGGATGTAGAATTTCTCACTGTAGATCAACAGATAATGCAATATACTAAAGCAAAATACTAGATCTACTTCTTCAGTATTTGCATTATGGTTTTCCCTCGACTTCAATACAATACTATGTAGAATGCCCCCTACCCTAAAGATTCCTTGCATCAGAGTTAACTGCAACCTATTTATTTTAATAAATATAATCTTGATTTAAACCCAAAATATTTTGCTTTGTCTCCCTTCTTCTTCTAACTTGATCCAAAAAATATTTATATTCACGTTATTATTATCATTATTTTAACACAAACGAGAATTTATATTATATTAAAAATTGTGTGCCTAGGTCACAACTTATACATCATGAGCTTACAATTTCCTTGAAACCAATGTGAAATGAGTCTAGGGCTTCTTCTTAATTGTCACCTATTATGGCTATCTGCTGACATACTTGCCTTAAATACGAAGGGTCTTTGGAAAAGAAAACTTTGCAAAAGACATAAGATTTTGTAAAATTTACAAAACATAAAGACAAAACAAATTAAATAAATCCTTTAGACTATGTTTAAGTATTTCCCTAATTTTGAGGGATCATGTTCAAGTCAAAACTTGTCTTATTTTAAAAATTGTTTATGCTACGAACAATGGGGGAGCACAGGTTCATTTTCTTGAGGAGAGCTTGCAATTGCTCCACTAGTTGGCGCAAAATATCCAACTCATCATTTGTTCTCTATGTTTGTGACTTGTTTTCCATCATTGTCTCCAATGACAATATGACTGCAACAACTAATTGGTTGAATTTTAAAATCAATATAGAAACATTTTATTTTATTTCGGTTGAGTTCTCGGTTAATTTTTTGGTTGTATGGCACACAGAAGGAAACACCCACAAGTAGGGAATGGATGCAAGGTTTATTAGTGGGCCAAAGAAGTTCACATAGTCTATAGCATGGGCACAGGGTTTTGGTTTGTAGAAAAATGGCGTGGGCTCAAATAGAGGTGTACACAAGCTATAGAATACCTAGAAATAGGTGCGTGCATGTTGGTTAAAACTCAAGAATGGAAAAGGAAAAAGGCGAGAATGTAGCTCCAATGTTGTGTTGATGTAAATCTCAAGTTAATAAATCTTACAAGTGGAAAACCAAAGATGATATTTCACAAGAAATCCCTAAATCTAATCTAAAGATAAGGTCAAAAGTTGAAAGAATCACCTCCTTGGTAGAGTTTCCAAATCCATCTTTGAACTTTTTCTTATGGGGATCAAACCATGAATATGCCTTCATACTTTATATTGCTTTTTAGTAATGAAATTCCTAAAATTATAGGATTTTAAAGTCTCACGCATTAAATCTCTTAATTGATAACTTCAATATATCGTAAAAAATATATTGTAAAACAACTTCAATATATAGTAAAATCTAAACTGTAAAGAATTTTGTTATATTAATTCATCTCATGCTGTTAATTAGGTCTATCATAAGTGGTTGTATGACATATTGGTATTATGCTCACACACGTTCAATTTCTCTAAGTGGCATGACACTACTTTGAGATTCTATATAATCTAATTTACCATAGGTTCCATCCTTAGAATGAGAGGAAGTGCCCCGTGAGTTTCCTCGAACTCAACTTAAGTTACTATATTTCAACTCATTTAGTTTGAAAAAAAAATAAGTATAATCCAAATTGTACATAAATGTAATGAAGTGAAATTTTAATCACTGCATAAATTTTAGAAAAGAAAGGTGCATTTGAATTGGATTAGAATCATTTTTACCAGTAATAATATACATCAATAAATTTTATATAAGATCATGAAAACATTTTGAAAAACATTTGATCATTACAATACTAAAGATTTGAAATGATTTTATTAAACATTAAATAGGAAATAGAAGACAACTTTGACAACATTACTCCACAATGTATATAAAAATTAATTAATTATCTAATTATCTATCTTTTAAAATGAACTATTGATGATACTAGCATGCAATACGTCTTTCCACATATGTTTAGGTGTCTAGAAATCTAGGAGCCATCTAAAAGGACCTAATATATTTAGCAATTACTTTAATAAATGGAATTATGAAAGTAATTTACTCTTATAAGAAAAATCATGTTAATATAATGAAATTCTAAGGTTATTTACATTAGTGAATTAGTTGAATCTTAATCGTTAAACTCAAGCGATGTTGAGATCTAACATCAATTATCAATCACTTTGGATATTAGAGTTGTGGATTCGGTCAATAACTCAAACTTATAAAAGGGAGGCTAGGATAAGGGAAATGGCACATCCAGGGAGCACAGGTAGTATGATCTCAATGATTGGGTGGAGAAGGGCATTCTTCCAAGTTTTGTAGAGTATGAGGAAGAAGAAAAAGGGGAAACAAGGGAGAAGGATCCAATAGCGAACAAGATTCAAGGATAGGTTTTGCAGAGGGTTTAATCAGTTGGAATAACTCGAGGTTTTGTTGTTTGTATTTTTCCTCAAAGGGGATTTTAGTAGAAACTAAACCATTATATGCTAAATATTAATCTAATGGAACAACATATTTAAAGGGAAAATATTTATGTGTGCATGTGTATGAGATTGGTGTCATTATTTTTCTTATGTTGTTACCTTTTATGTACATGTTAAAATTGCAACAATGCTTTTATTCAGTTTATCTACTAAAGTAATTAATTTATAGAAAGGAAATTAGTAGAAAATAATTAGCTAGAAGCTAGGGTAAGAAATTAACATGGTATCAAACTTGTCTCTCTAAGGGCCCAATTTATGAAGTATTGCACATATGCATAGAAGCCAAATATCATACACATACAAGAGTTGTAGGGGCAGTGTAGGACTAACCTTTTGAGGAAATAATAATATTAAAAAAGTAGGAAGAAATGAGGTGATGGTTATATAGTAGAAGGCAACAACAAAAGGAATCATACGTGGCCATATGTAGTACAACAACACAGGTGAAAATAGATGCAAAAAATTGTAGTTTCAATGTCATACACGAGATATGATGTTATATAAAACACAACCAAAAGCTAGAAATCACACAGGATATGACGTCGCACATGGGTGTAGAAAATAGTTACCAAAGTCATCCATATAGTTACATGTGATTGTATGGTATTGCGTCTAAGAAGTGAGAGGGAATCATTCTAGCTCAAGTTAGGAGGAACATTGGAAGCCAATGATGTGCTATTTGTATCAAGACAGAATAATAACTTTCTCTCAGTCTTAGGGATGGAGGATAGAGGATATGAGGTAATGTTCAGGAGTAGGAAAGTGCTCATTCATCCAAAGGATATTAGCCCAAACACAGTAGTGGCCATTCGGGTTAGAGAGGGAAACTTATAGTTTGAAGGGAAAACCTGTTTGGGCTTTGGTACATGAAAATGAAAACCTATGCAGGTTGTGGCATAAGAGGATGGGACACTTCTTATCATAGGGAATTGCTAATATTGATAGAGAGTGTCCCTAGTGTCCCAACGTTTAGTGTTGAGCAGTATGGTGTTTATAGAGGGTGTGTACTTAGTAAGAATTTTAAGGATGCTTTTTCTTGTAGTGAGAGTAGGTTTGAGGGGATTTTGGATCTAAGTCACTTAGATGTGTGTGGATTTATGTCAATTGAATCAATGCAAGGAGCATTATAATATCTCATTCTTATTGATAAATATTCTAGGAAAACCTGGATCTTCTTCATGAAAACCAAGAATGGGGTCTTCAATGGATTTTAGGATTCCAAGACTTAGGTTGAGAACCAGACAAGCATGAAAAACCAAGGTATTGAGGTAAAATAATGGGGAAGAGTACACCTCCAATGACTTCAAGGATTTATGCAAGGAGGTAGGGATCAAGAGGGATATGACAAATTTGTGCAACCCTCAATAAATTGGGCTTTTGAAGAGAAAGAATTGATCCATAATCGATTTTGCCAAGGAAATGATACGTGACCAGGATCCATCTATGTTTTTGGGGCAAAGGCATGCAATACTATAGTATATGTGTAAAACATGAGTCCTAAGAGGATATTGGGGGGAAATACTCTTGAGGAGGAATTCATAGGAGTGGAGCAATAAATAGGACATTTAAGGATCATTGATTTCCCAGAATACATCCATGTGTTTGTGGAGAAGAGGAAAAATATGGAGCCTTACATGATCTTCATATCAACATAGAGGATGACAGTTTTGAGTAGAGATGTCAAGTTAGGGGGGAACTTGACATCTAGGAAGTCTCATGAGTTGCCACCAGTAATGATAGAGGATGAAGAGGATGAGGCTCGTAAGGGAGAACAACATGTAGAGACTTCCACTTTAGGGATTCAACCTTTAGGTTGTGAGGAGATAGTAGCTACTTCCAGCTCCTTCTCACGACCCAGGTGGTTTGAGCAGACATTAAGAGATGCTAAGGAGCATGTAGAGGCTCCTAGGAACACATTTCAGGAGAGCATGCCTCTGAAGAGGTTTTTGAACTACCTAAGATTAATAACTAATGTCTTTGAGGAGTCAACAAATAAAGAGATTTGGACGAAATCCATGTTGAAGGATGATGCATGGGACATTTTAGCCAAGGTCAAAGGGGAAGCTAGTTACATATGGTTCTTCTAGAAGTATCTTCCTCACTAAGAGGGAGTGTTGATGATAGTAGCACTGGAAAATTACTTCCAACAAGTCTAAGTGTCTTGATAAGTGGAAGTCATCCAAAAGGACTTATAACCTTAACAATTATTTTAATTAATAGAAATATTAAAGAAAATGACTTTTACAAGAAAAAGTGAGTTAATCTA
>APFE030034922.1:0-14186 GCA_000404065.3 Pinus taeda | reverse complement strand
GGGAGGACCCCATCACATGTGCCACATTCATCGTACACCATTCTAGTGAGAGGTTCATGCTCACCAATGTTTGAACTTAGGTCATCATCATGGTAACTACCCAAGGTACTATTAGATCAATACTCCATACCACTTGACTCGACCCAACCTTAACATATACTCTTTCCCAGCTCACCACACCCAATTTTACCTAACCTCACCCAAACTTAATATATGTGTATGTATTTCACCAAATGAAATATATGTATTGTTTTATACAATTTCAGTGTGCTTAATGGTTAAGAGCATGTGTTTCTTCCTAAGAGATTGCAGGTTCAAAACCAGAGAAGGGTAGAGTACGTATGCCTTCTTAGACTTAGCAGTCAAATCACTGTGTGGAAATGTATCTCTTGTCCCACAAATAAAGAGATTTCATACACCAATTTGGTTTCTAGCTTCACCACGACCTTAAAATTAGATAATAATTAAATACATCACAAAAATCAACCTAAATGTAAATATAAATGTAAGACATGACATCTCAGCAAAAAGCTCTTTTCCCACCTCTACAAATATTAAAAGTACCTTCATATACTTAGGGTTAGAACAGACTACAATGATATGTGATTGGGACATGAAGTTCTAACAATTAGTTTCATTATTCGGCCAATTTAATTCAACTAATTCGGCCAATTTAATTCAATTTTTTACGAAAGGAAAAAGTCTAATATGGAACTCTACGTGAGAAAAGTTTAATATGTGTGACAAGATTCAAAGAAACGGTGCAAGGAGATTGAACGGAAAAATTGAACAATGGAGAAATAAGTACGTGTCTTAAAAAATGAGTGAATTTGTTTTTTGACAATACCTTAAGGTGTTGCATGAAACATTGTAAAAACAAATAGTGTTGAACCTGGTATCTTTGTGATGAAGAAAACATATAAAGAGTGTGGAAGTAAGATGAAGAGTGGAAGTACATTGTTGATTTTTGGTTTGCATATGAATGGGAGGGTTGTATTTTGGCATTTACAATTAAAATATTTTTTTTTTTTTTTATATAATTAAAAAATATGTGTAAAATGATTGGAAGGTTAATTGATTATATATATGGTAGAAGATTGTAGGTTTCTATTTATGTTAAAGAATATGGAGTAATAAGATTTGTTAAATAAGTGGAGGATTATTTTGGTAGATGGAGGGAGGGGAAAGATTAATTAGATAGAAATTGGATGTACAATTGACAAATAGGAAAAAGACAAATGCATAAAAATACTTGTAACAGCATGAGAAGTTTTATAGAAAAATTAATTACATGACATTAGGAGGGGGAATATCATTATTAATAGTGGTAAAGTAGGCATCGACATTTTCAAGTTGGATGAGTTACAATAAATGATAATTGAAGTAATAAAGCATTTGGTGTGCTCATTAATTATACATGATAGGATCAAAGGGAAGTAGTTTTTTGTAGAACAAATGTAGAAGATGTTAACTCCCCTAAAATTATTGCAAAAAATGGAGATAGTTTGGATAGTGATGATAGGATAAAAATTATCATGAATGGTGAAGAACTGTATGAAAATGAGACACAAATGAAAGAATTAGATAATGTAGATGTTTTTGTAGCCATATAGTGATTATCATACCTAAGTTTAGTAAAGATGTTATAGTTGAAGAAGTTAAAGATTAAATAATGAACATACTATTTTATAAGAAAAGTTAGACCCCTTTCTCGAGAACACAATCTAAGAAAATGAAACTACAACTGTAAACAATGAAATAACCAATACAAAAATAGAAATAAAGCATTAAAGGCAAATATAAATAATGGTGACACATACACAGGTAGGTTGGATTCTCCTACAAATTCAACTAATGGAGGAAAACTTCTCTAGTTAATAACAAAACAAATGTTAGTTGTATTGATAATAGGATATGTAACATATTAAATAAAAGATAATCTCTCAGATAACCTGTTATAGACGGTAAACCCTAACTTGGGGTCAAAGTTAGCTTTATATTGTAATTAGACTTTTATGTAGGTAATTAATTTTAACTAACATTCTAATTTTCTATATAAGGTCTGGTTAAACATAAGTTTTCACATAAAAAACTTTATTATAAAGTTACAAGATTACCTATTAAATTCCTTTTGTACACAAATTTATTTTCTTAATAAAAATATTCAATTTAAGTACACAAATACCCTTCCATTTAAGAAACTTTATCTCTCAATCTTGATGATGAAAGTGTAGCTTGACCTTATTTCTTCTTCTTACATGATTCCATCACCTTTACTTGAATATGATCAAATGCATGCACTCAATCCACGAAAGCTTTGATGGTAGACTACTGTTATAAATTTTGTGAACTCATTCTTTGTACTCTAGTGAAGGTTCTTAGTATACTCATAAGAGTTCAAGTATTGCTTCGTCAACACCCTATAAATTATCTAATTTGACTTCTATTCAAATAAATATAGAGGTTATATGACAATGATAAATAGATCACTTATAATAAAATAAATTCAACTTGAAACTCTTTTTCCATACCTATTCTTCATTTTGATCAATCCACTCTACTTAATAAAAATTTTATAAGAAAAAAAAACACTAATTAAAAATCATATCTTATTTTCTCTTATAATTCTTTTTAAAAAAATTCATTTTATAAATAAATTATGCAATAAAAACTTCCCATAATTATTTCCATATAATTAAAAAATATTTACATACTATTTAATCACATATCACTTTTATAAAATCTATCTTAAATCTACCTATACACATGTCTCATACATATATAATTATAAACAATTAACTAATATATATCACATAAATCTATAAACATTCAACTTAGACTTATTTAAATATGGCTCATGGTTTTCTTTCTAAATTATTTTCAAACAAAGTTTAATACCAACAGCAAAACTACAATTTCATGATATAAAATTCATATTTTTATATAAATATTTTATATATATTTTTTATTTAATTATAAAATAAATAATTATTTTCTCTAAATCTAAAACGTGTTGAAGGCTTTATTTAAAAAACAAAAAAAAAACTTTAAAACATATAATTTTTATATTTACATGCAACCCATAAGCGACGGTCATCATAATAGAGTTATTTGCATCTTATTAAAATTTGATATAAGTGGACACCCAACAAAAGTCAAACTATATTAAATATATGGATGTTTTTATTACTTTAAAAGGGAAGGGAATAAAATGTCATGTATTTTATTTTTTATATTTATTTATAAATTATAATATTTTAATTATCATCAAGTCTAATTTTAATAGAAAAAATTCATGTTGAAGTTTGATTATTAATATAATTTTTAATTATTAACTGTATTTAAGTAATAAATATAAAACAAGTTAAGGTTTGGAGTATGTTTTAAAACTGTTTTTGTTTGGTTAAGAGTTCATCGTTTTTTGACATGAGGAAATATGTTTTTTTTTTAATAATCGTGATGAGTCAACCTAGATTAGTGGATAGCAATTGATGGGGACCAACCTAGATTCATGAGTCAAGATTCATGAATCCGTTGAACTCGATTCAATGCAATATTGATCAGGACCAAAGTCTGTTAAATATCAAGATTTTATTAGAATAAGAAAATTATTGTGTGTGTCGACTTGTAGTGATTGACTCAACCAACTCAACAAATGACAATCTACCATCGAGTGGTTGAACCTCATCGATTGTTGAATTTACCAATTCCAAATTGAAGGCTAGGTATGAGACACATTAAGAAATTAATGCACTTTTGAAGGTTACAAATATTCCTAATGATCGAATAGTGAATATAGTCACCAGGTCTATTGAAAAATTATTTGGATGTCAAGTTTTAAATCACATAGGCTTGACAAGTATCTTGCTACCAAAATTCTAAGCCTAAAGTTTTCAAAAGGAAGAAGATAACAGAGATGGTGAATGGTTTTATGTTTTGAAGAGTTCTTTGCACTGCATTATGCTTTCTTTAGAGGTATGAGTTCAAATGAATCATGAAGAGTGGATCAATAGTGTAAAGGCTAATTTTAGACTTGGTATATATATTCATGTACATGCAAAATCTAGACAAAAATAATGAAAATATTGGACATTGTTTGAAGGCCAGGGATCTAGTCAACTTAGTCAAACTATTCGAATGGATCAACAAGTACATAAATAATCCGTTGTTTATCGGACAAATATATACTGCTGCAAATCAACTAGATTAAAATCAATGCTATATCAACTAGCCAGTCTAGACTGAGACTCGGCTAGCCTCTAATCCTAAAAACAATATGCAAAAGTTGATCACTTCATCAGTTGATTCAGTTGATAGAAAGAATAATCGATCAACAGTGACATAATAACCTGATTTTTTTCAAAGAAATTTGCATTCTTTCAAATTTGGACTATTCAAATATAGGTTGATGTCACCATGGAAAATTCACTAAAAATCAATTGAATTGGGGCAAGTCCATTATAATGTTTCATGTTATTTCAGAGCTTGTCAAAAGTTTTAATGGTGTTTAAAAGAATATTTTGTATGTACACAAACAAATAAAATTTGTTCTGGAGGAAGAAAAAGTGTTGTAGTGATTGATTATGGAGTTAAGGTTTTGTTGTAATAGAGTTTGTATAACTTTGTTTTATGAAGGATAACCAAGTTAAGTCTTTCAGAGTGACTGAGTCTTTCAATTACTTATGGATTTCATAAGTAAGGAGAGGGTGCAATGTGAGCCTTGTTTAAGGTAGATGATCTTCTCTTCCTTTGTAACTGAAATCAAAACTATTTAAATTGTAGCAAGGAAGGCTTCTTTTGACTTGTGCCTTAGTCAAAGAAGAAAATTCGAATTCAGTCTCATAAAAATATGAGTTAGTTGTTAGTTAGCATGTGTGATGCGGCCTATCACTATTTTATTGTCAGTTAATTCAGGTTAGATGGCTTTCAATGATTTATGGGCTAGTTGATGGCTAACATTAGCTATCTAGTGGATTTAACTCTAGTGTCTGTCAGTTAACTGATATCTAGTTCTAGAATAGAGATAGATTTGAGTTTATTTGAGTAGTTTACTTTCTGGATAACTCAACTTACTCTTAGTCAACTAGTTGCGGCTGCTAAAATTAGCCCTAGTAGTTCATGCAATTCGAATTTCCTATTGAGATTGGATAAAGGCACAATTTTAATTCATTATTGTACAACAAGTTTTGTGTACAATCTTGAGAATTGAGCAGGCCTATTTCTCTTGGGAATTGCTCTAGGAAATAGGAGCTTCCTAGCAAGTTTATTTGGCTAAGTGTTGAGAAGTTCTTGAGAAGAGTTGATCAATATTGTAGGGGCTTCAGGCTTGAAGTAGATTCTTTGTCGTAGATCATATTGCTCAATTGATAATACAAGAAAGAGGGGTTTTTCCCAGTTAGGTTCCCAAGATAAATTTCTTTGTGTAATTGATCTATGTGTGATTGTGTTTCTATTCATTGTTTTCTTTCCACAAAATTTTAGTAGAGAAATCTTGTGTCTTTTGCATACTAGTTCGCTCTCATTAGCAGTTGCAAGGTTTCAAGGATTTTCTACAAACACTTAGTTGGTGAGATCAACCTCTTATTGACACCAACCAATATTAAATTGACAACTATTGTAAAAAATCCGATTCACAACAACAAAAAATAGTGTGTCTAGATATTAAACTTGTACTTCATAAATTTAATTGTAGACTCCAAGAAATCAACAGTAAGCAACAAGCAACCAACCCAACCAATATTTTGTACAACCACTTGATGACACAAAAACACATCAACCATAAAAGGAAAGATATTAAGAAGATCAAACATAATTTTAAAGCAACATAACACCCATAAGTTTGCAGCAGAATTGACAGATAATCCAAGTAGAAAAAATAACTCTTTGACATAAATACGCGCAGTGGTTGAGGAGAAAAAGTACGCAGTGAACGGCAAGACCAAACAAGTAGAACATACACATAAAAATATGAAATGATAAAGCTGGTGACATCATCATGCTATCTTGATTACTCCCCCCCCCCCCCCCCACAAATATGAAGATTGCAAATTTGTTCTTGGGTGACGACAAAAGTGATAATCAAGATGGTTGATATGGAAAATGTTTGTTTATTTATGTTTGAATGAAATACTCCTAGGAATGAAAGTTATATGCTAGACTTATCCATAGAGAGGGCAAAAAGGACACCCCTGGATTGGAGAGGAGGTGCTTGATAGTTCCTGGTTGGAGTAACAATGCATATGGTAGAAAGACTACAAATAGTGTGAATAGTTGATATCTACAATAAGTGGCCACCAAATAACTAAAATCCATAATAAGCCTCACTCATGTGCATCTCCCAATCTAGTTGCTGGTTGTTGTAGCTGAATTACCTATTGAAACTGATATGCATGGTTGACGCACAATAAGGATACTTCTATAAGAAGTAGAGATCCAATATTGTGTTGCATCCTTGCTTGAGACAAGTAAGGCATTGAGGGTGGAGGAGATGTTGTAGGGGCTTCAAAGGCCTATGTTTGTCATCATACATAATACATTAAGTAAATGTGAGTAACACTTGGTAAATATGTAAATTAAAATAAATGAAAGGTTGGTTGAGAATGGGTACAACTACTCCAACCATATCATCCATGTATAAATATGTATAAAGTCTACCATATCATCCATGTATAACTATGTATAAAGTCTATGAGAGACTTGGTTTAAATTCCTTGCCATATTCTGTTTTGTGTATGTTTTTGTTGTTTTCTCATCAAGTAGCCCATTGTTCTGCACAAAGACTAGACTTTCAACAATAACATAATGAATTTTCCAAAAAAAAAATACAAATCCAATAATTAAAATAACCCAATAATAAATATATTGACTATATAATATGAAATACATAATAGGATAGGGCGTTATCAATACCATAAATAGCCAAATTTCCTAATTTATGAGGTGATAAAGTCTTATTTGGTTTTAATTATAATGTTAATATCAGAATTTATTTGATATTAACATCTGGTCAAGAATATTATTAAATAAATATAAGTAGAAATAAATGAGTTTGTAATTTACTCCGTGATTGGGTGTTGGGTATGTGTGTTTTTAAAATATTTACATAAAAATTAAATTTATAACAAAAATTTATTTAATTAACAAAATATTATATTAAGTACGCACCATCTTTTGCTATTTTTTAAAAGTAAAGAATACTATAACGGTTTACTAAAATTAAAGTTTCCAATCTCAATCATATGCATGCACTCATTATAAAATGATTGAAATATGAGTGTAGTAATTTGACAATAAAGTAGCGGAATGTCAAAATTGTTAAATAATCTCAGAAATAGTTTGAAGTGTATTCTCTGCGTGACGGCCAAATAAAATGCATGCAATCATGAAATGAGTTTGTAGTGGTTTGATATAGAGCAGTGAAATGAAATATTCTCCTTACCCCACTTTTCAATATATCCCCTGCTGCTACTCTCGTGTACTGAAATGAAATATTATTTAGATGATGCGTGAAAAAAATAACCAATCAATCTGTAAAATTATTTCCATTTCTGTTATTAGTGCCGGTACCTTTTTCTTTGATGTTATTTAAGGTGATTAGGTGAGAGATCTCATTTTAAAATATCATGACATAGTTTAAATATTATAAAAGGACATCACATGCATTGCAGGTGTAACAACTAAATGACCAAATCATTAAACAATCACCATTATTATTATAACATGATCTCAATAAACACTCAATATCCTAAATACATAGTAAATTTTAAATTTATTACCGTTTATATAGGTATGGGTTACTATCGTTTCTATAGGTATGGGTTTTTAAGTTGGGAAAATTTATCATAATTTAGTTGTTAAGTTATTAGTGAAGACATTTATCTTTCGCTGCCAATTTAGGTTGATTCATCATTGTTATTCAAAGATTATCGTAATTTAGTCGTCAAATCACTAGTGAGAACATTTATCTTTGGGTTGTTATGTGCCAATTCAGGTTGATTCATCATTGTTATTCAAAGATTATCGTAATTTAGTCATCAAATCACTAGTGAGGACATTTATCTTTGGTTGTTATGTGCCAATGCAGGTTGACTCACCATTGTTATTCAAAGAAAATCAAACCACTTGGAATAACCACCTAGTGGTCCGTAGGACATTTATCTTTGGTTGTTATGTGCCAACGCAGGTTGACTCATCATTGTTATTCAAAGAAAATCAGGCCACTTGGAATAACCACCTGGTGGTCCGTAAGGGGGCAATTTTTCACTCTTGCCAAATGCCTCTGAGTCTTGGGCCATTAATGTGTTTCCTTAATGTCCCAGAAAAAAGAATCCATTAACCTATTTCTTTATGTCCGAAAAATACAAACACTTAACAAAACGAAATAATTTTAAGACATACTCCATTTAAATTTTATATATATATTAAAATTTGAAATTATTTCCCATCCCAATAACTGTTTATATGATGTTTTATTTTGTGATAATTTCTTCAATTTATGTAATATAAATCATATATTAAACCTTACATGAAGAGGAAAGAGTTGTTATGATGTTTTATTTGTTGATGATTTTTAAGTCTATATATTAAAAATCACGATATTTAACGAAAGAGTTATGGAAGGGAAATAGTTTTTATGATATTTTCTTTGTTGATATTTTTTAAGTCTATATATTAAAAATCATGATATTTAAGGAAAGAGTTAATGAAGTAAAGAGTTAATGAAGTAAAGTGTGTTTCAATTCTTTTATTGGAAACTAATAGTTTAATGGATGTAAGTATTGATATAAAATTTATTATTTTATTTTAATTTAAAATTATTATACATTAATACTAGTTAAATCAATTGTAAAATAAGATTAAGAACTATATTTTTATGAAGTTATTTATAGAATGGATTTTTAATAATAGTTATAAATTAAAGATTGAGATTTATTTTAAAAGTAGTTATGTCTTTTATGTTTTTTAAATTAAATTGATTAATTTAAAAACATATCACATGGACATGAATTATTGTTTTTTGGGTATGTGGTATTAGTTAGTGGTAATGTTGGTCCATGCTATTAAAAAAAACATATTTACAAATTAAGAATCTCTATGATAATATTAAAGTGAATCTTAGTGATTAAAGATCCTGTTACATATATTTTTTAAATGTATATATGTTTAACTTATATATTAATTCTTTTTATAAATACTACTAATAATATTTTAAATTACGTTATAATGTAGTGTAATTCTATAACTTTTCTTATTTTTGCAATGTGAGATTATTGCAAGATATTAACAGTGTTTTGATTCCTATCGATGGTTACCCAATTTAAATGGTTATGTCATGTTAACAATTTTGTAATTTATCTTTTATAAATGATTCAGATTAATGTTTCACATCCACAATTTAAAAAAAGTTATATACTTAATATATGTTATTAAATGTTTAAATATGTGTCAATGTAATTAAAATGTTTAAATATGTTTCTATACTTTTTAAAGATAATTTTTTATATAGATACAAGTTTTAATTTTAATTATTTATTTTCTTTTGTATTCTAGTTTTCCAATTTTCTTGAGGGTGAGTAATAAGTGAGGTTGTGCGAAGTAGACCAATAACATAATCCTATTGCGAGTATTGCATGAATGAATTTCAACATCTCTTCCAACTGATTCACTATGTTCATTATAATAATTAATAAAAATTATATATTGAAAAAATAAAGAGGTTATATTTTTTTAAAAGTTATTAGTTTATGGAAACATAAGTTATTATAGGTTTTTTATAACAACTACAAGTCAAACTATGAATCTTCTTCATCATGCTTAACTAAATTTATGTGTGTTTATTTTGTGTATGAAGGAAATAGGCCTCGCCTATTGATGCAGAGGAATTGTCTGGACAGTTAAAAGTGACTGGAATTCGGGCAAAAAAAAATTCAAGAAATCTCGCAATAGCAGTGTTTGAATAATGTTTTTGATGGCAGAAATGGGTTCAACACCATCAAAAACCTTTGGGACGCCTAAAATCGTGAAGTTTGACAACTCTAACCTAGATTTACAAAAATCCCTACCCTATTTTATCAAAATATTGTCAGAATTTCCATGATTTTTAAAACAAAAGTGATATGGTTAGACTATGGTGAAGCAAATATCTCATTTTTCAATAACAAATCCCAAAAAATAATCATCATTACATTTAATGTCATTTATATTTTTATACCTAAATATGTTATTATCATAAAGTAACCACATAATTACACTAAACATATAAACATAAACCTTTAAATATAATAACCTTTATTACCTTTAAATATAATAACCGCCTTTATTACTAGACCGATCACATGTGCCACATTCATCATACACCATCCCAGAGAAAGATTCATGCCCACCCATGTTTGAACTTAAGCCATTATCATAATAACTACCCAAAGTACTACCCAAACCAACCCAAAAATATGTGTGTATGTATTCCACCAACTTAATTTAATTCAATTTTTTACAAAAGGAAAAAGTATAATATGGGGCTCAACGTGAGAAAAGTTTAATATGTGTGAAAAGATTCAAAGAAACCGCGCGAGGATGCAGAAATAAGTTCGTGTCTTAAAAAATGAGCGATTTTTTTTGGACAATACCTTAATCTGTTGCATGAAACATTGTAAAAAAAATTAGAGTTGATCCTGATAAGGAGTTCAAAAGTGCCATATGTTTATGATGAAGAAAACATATAAAAAGCGTGGAAGTGGGGAAGTATATTGTTGATTTTTGGTTTGCCCATGAATTAGAGGGTTGTATTTTGGCATTTATAATAAATTTTTTTCGATAATTAAAAAATATTTGTGAAATGTTTTAAAGGTTAATTGATTATATATATGTGTGGAAGATGGCATGTTTCTATTCAGGTTTAATAAGATGGAAGAATAAGATTTGTAAAATAAATGGAGTATCACTTTGTTATCTAAGGGTGGGAAATAATAAGTAGATACAAATTAGGTGTACAATTGACAAAATAGGAAAGAGACAAATACATAAAAATGTTGGTAACAACATGAAAGTTTTATAGAAAAAATTAGTTACATGACATTAGGAGGGGAATATCATCATTAATAGTGGCAAAATAGACATCGACATTTTCAAGTTGGATGAGTTGCAATAAATGATAATTGAGGTAATAAAGCATTTGGTGTGCACATTGATTATACACGATAGGATCAAAGGGAAGTAGTTTTTTTGTAGAACAAATGTAGAAGATGTTAACTCCCCTAAATTTTTTGCAAAAGATGGAGATAGTTTGGATTGTGATGATAGGATAAAAATGATCATGAATGGTGAAGAACTTTGTGAAAATGAGACACAAATGAAAGAATCAGATAATGTAGATGTTTTAGTATCCATATATTGATTATCATACCTAGGTTTAGTAAAGATGTTATACTTGAAGAAGTAAAGATTAAATAATGAGCATTCTAAGAATTTTATAAGAAAAGTTAGATCCTCCCTACTAGAACCATGTTGTATTCCAATACTAAAAAATGAAACTACAATTGTAACCAATGAAATAGCCAATTCGAAAATAGAAATAAAGCATTAAAGGCAAAGATAAATAATGGGGACACACACACACATAGTTTGGATTACTCCTACAAATTCAATTAAAGGAGGAAAACTTCTCTAGTTAATAAAAAAATAAATGTTAGATGTATTGATAATAGGATATGTAATATATTAAAGAAAAGAGAATCTCTTATACAATCTATTACGGAGGGTGTTTAAACCCTAACTTGGGGTCGAAGTTAACTTTATATTGTATTAGACCTTTATGTAGGTAATCAATTTTAACTAACACTCTAATTTTCTATATGAGGTCTTGTTAAACATAAGTTTTGACATACAAAACTTTATTATAAAGCTACAAGATTAACTATTAAATTCCTTTTGTCCATAAATTTATTTTCTTAACAAAAATATTCAATTTACGTACACAAAATACCCTTCCATTTAAGAAACTTTATCTCTCAATCTTGATGATGCAAGTGTAACTTGACCTTGTTTCTTCTTCTTACATGATTCCACCACCTTTACTTGAATATGATAAAATGCATGCACTCAATTAGGAAAGCTTTGATGGTAGACTAGTGTTATGAATTTTGTGGACTCATTCTTTGTACTCTAATGAAGGTGTTTAGTATAGTCATAAGAATTTAGGTATTGCTTCATCACACCCTATAAATTATCTAATTTGACTTGTATTCAAATAAATAAAAAAGTTTTATAATGGAGATAGATATATTATTTATAATGAAATAAATTCAACTTATAACTCTTTTTTATACCTAATCGTGACCTCTTTCAATTATATTTTTTTCATTTTCAACCAATCCACTCTATTAATTTAATAGAGGTTTCATGAAGAAAAAAACAGTGATTAAAAAAAAAACCATCATCTTTTAATGTAAATACTTCAAAAAAAATTCATACAATGCAAAAGTAAATCCATGTAAATAAAAAATTCCCATAATTTGTCTTCCATAAAATTATAAAAATATTTAACATATCACTTTTTTAAAATCCTCTCTAGATCTAACTATAACGTTTCTTTATATATATATAGGAATATTTATTTATATTAATTTTATTTTTATGCTAGTAAAAACTATAATATATCAATAAATCTATAACATTTCAAACTCATTCAACTCATTTTTTTTTTTTGAAAGCTACGGTAGATCCTCTTTTCTATTTATAATAGCAAGTTATTCCATATACAAAATCTGGGTGGCCTCAACTTGCCCAAATAGGAAACCAAGTCTGTTGGCCACCTGAACCTGTTATAAGCCATTCAGTAGAAAAATTTAACTAGTCTTTCCACCCAAGATAGATACACTTCACAACTAGATACAGAGTTTAAGGTCTTAACAGACATACTAAGACAAGAAAAATAATAGCTATCTACTAAAAAGTCCAGCATAACCTGGAGTATAAAATACTAGTCCTTGTTATCATCTTGCTCAGAATCCACGATGGTCGGTGTTGCAGCATAGTCACCTGGCACTGGGGACAACTCCATAATTCTGTGATGGATCCTATCCAACTTGCTGTCCTGCATGAACAATACCATTTTCATATTCTTCAGATCTTTTTTGACGTCGGGCATGCCTCGGGTAATTTCCGCCATCTCCCTCGCCACCTGTTCCAAAGCTCTGGCTAGCAGTCACTTCATGACCTAGTACATTTGCAAGGTTTGTTTAAATAGAGACATCCTGCTCCTAGTGTTCACTGGGTTGGGGACAAGGTCCCTCCATTCTTCCATTTCTGGTTCTGAGTCTTCCTCCATTATGTTGTCTTCCATCTCCTAAATCAACTTACGGATGCCAGCATCTGTTCCTGCTTTATAGGCTCTGGCCGCCTCATTGATCGCCACATCGATGGGTCTCCTACCTTTTTTGGGCTCTGCGGTCTCCGAGGCGCTAGGTTATTTTGCTGCCTGGCTCAAATGCCCTTGACCCCCGCGGCCCCTACCTCTACCTAAGCGAGCCATCGCGTCGTTATCAGAACCCTGTTTATAGTTATCAACATGAAACATTAGATCTAGAAAACCTTCACATGCCCATTCCTTCGGCTTCTCTTTCTTTCTAAGAATTCCCACCCAATTCAGCCCCTCTTTGTTGCTCTGGGATTTCTTGGCTCTCCCACAACGCAGTCTGAGGAAAGAGGCTGGGTAGTTAAACCTCCATTCCTCATGATAATTCTCATCATTTGTTTCCCAGGGCCAACCCTTTATCACAATTTTGCACTCCCTGGTCGCGCCTATGCCCTGGGTCCTAATAGGCATCATTTCTAAGCTATCCCTCTATCCCTCATCCTTGTCCTCAGGCCTACCCATTTGTAGCCGCTTCCCAAAGTACCAGAGCTCGCCACCCTCGCTTGACATACTATAATTCTCAGTGGGAATTACAGGAAAGAAATAGGAAAAAACATACCTGGATTCAGTATGCTCAGCCAAAGAATTCCCAGACATCTGCGTTGCCCTGCTCCCGTCTTCCCTTCTCTACGTTCTATTCATTCTCCCTACTCTTACCACCCTCACATACCGCTTCACACCTACCTTACATCCCATCCTTCTGCCACCGCCATTCTTACCACCCTCTCTCCTCATAATCGCCCACCTTATGCCACTTCTCTCGTTAGGTTTTCCA
>APFE030034920.1:5418-18350 GCA_000404065.3 Pinus taeda | reverse complement strand
GTTCGCCCGGGTGCGCCCTCGCCCGACCCGCCTTGTCACGCCCACGCTACTTTTTTCTTCGCGTTGGCCGTGCGGCACTACCTTTGCCGGGTTTCGGGCAAAGTAGACTACGCCTCTTTCCAAACTTCCAACACCAATTTATAATCTTAACCATGTTATGTTTATTATTTCTTCAATGTTATCTCTATGTTTATTCCACAATTATGTTCTTAATTGTTTAACTTCATAAACAGCATAACCGAAACAATAAACAAACCGTCACACGATAATACAAGAACACAATATTTAAAAGGAGGCCCGACTCTAAGAAGACCGGCGCCTCTGAAAACCGTTCAATTAACTTTCACAAAGTCTGGTTTTACAATGGTGCGTGAGCTTTCCAAGCCTCACGACTTATTACAACTGTCGCACTATTTCCACCCGAGCTCTTTACCCACAGTCGGCATACAGCACTGTCGTGCAGCTCTGCCCGACGGTTATAGATTTGGTGACCGTCGTATGTCGTCGTGCGTCTCGGCGCCCTGCTGTTGTGTTGGCCCGCAGCCTGTCCGAACCTGTGTGCTGTAGTAAGGCCCACGGCCTTTGACACTTCGCCGAACTGTATGTTTTGCCGGTGCTCGTTCTTCCAACCGTCCCACCGTATCAAAGAGCAAACCTCTCTCTCGGTTCTGCGTTCACCCACGGCCACAGTCACACTGCGCCCTTCCCCGACCTCTTCTCCACTTCGGTGGATCGATTCCTTCACATTTCACACTCTTGCCTTGCGAAGGACCCTTAGCTCAAAGACTTGTTGTGTGAGTGATCGACTTCACTTGATGCCTTTTGCCTCCGCTAGGCTCTCCTTTATATAGGAATCCACCGCCTCATATGAGGGGCGTCGGCCCACAAGCCGACCTCCAAATATTTAGTTTAGCGCTTCGGCCGACGTGACTCTTCGTTAAACCATCGTGTGTGTGGGTATCGTTTCATCACGGGTCGGCCTTCGTGCACGAAGCCGCCCACGCACGAAATGCTTACGCTCCTCATGCGCCCACACTTGGGTCCACTTTCCGTCAAGTCGCCCCTTCATTCGTCCCTCCGTTCGAACATGTGCGCCCATACTTCGTGTCGCTCGTTCGCTTGTCCGCCCACCCGTTCGGGGTGCCGTTCAACCGGTTACGCGCGCCCACTTCGTTTCGTTTCGTGTCGGGTCTCCAAACGGTCATCGGGTGAGGGGTTGTGTTTGCCATCGTTCGGGCCGCCCTCCATCGTGCGGAGCGCCTAGATCTCCGGTCGTTACATCCTCCCCCACCTTATTTCGTTGTCGTCCCGACAACCTCCACACCATCATGCACTCTTCAGCCTTCCATACCAAGTCGCCCTCCCGTTTTGTGATCCTGTGCACTGTTCGGGAGTATGCATCCCATACTACATCAAGTCGGTATTAAGGCATCGACCAGGCTTCTCAATCTTTCAGACCTCCAAGTCATCATGTGTGGACCTCTGTGCAGTGTTAAGTAACACTTCTCGTTTCGGTCCTTGGCTCAATTCTCGTGGGAACCCCACACTTCTGTTGCCAATTGGACCATCCTGCCCAATCTCCATACGGGCTCACTGCCTTGAGCAGCCAACGGTGAGCCCAGGTCCCTGCTCTCTTTATCGAGCGAGACAGGCCAGGAAGTTCCCTCCCTGACTTTCCTCTACCCATGTGTCGGACTGATATCGGGTCCTTAAGTAAGTGTGCACCGCCTCAACTTCTTCTGGATTGCACCCAAGTTCGCCCAACTTATCCTTTGTTAACTGGAAATCATATATGCCCATCGCATACCTGCAGAAATCAACTATTCCTTCCGGATCCCTTCCTTCATATCCTTCGTCTTTGCTTACCTCTGGAGTGGTGTCTCGAACTCCTTCGGGCTTGGCTTCTTCACAAAGGTCCTCGGTGGGGATCCCTTTCAACAATTCTTTCCACGAACGAGGGGTTTTCCCTCTACCCTCTACCGTTCCTTCTTTCTCCTTGGTTATGAATTCTACGAGCTTTCGTTCCCGTTGAACCATACTCCCAAGTTTCTTCGTCCCCATATCCGAATGTCTTACGTTCGGATCTTTAGGAAACAATAGTACTGATGTCATCCTCGGTCTGTATCCTAGACAGCTCCGTCTGCTCATAGGTACTGTCATGCTCTTCTCGTCGGCTGTGATGAGGAGGATGTCTCGGTCTACCATAGGCACGGCCTGGGCAAGTCTCATGAAGTCTAGGCCCAACACCATCGAATGATCGTCCATATCCACGATCCTCAAGTCCAGCTTTCCGAACCACGACCCGACCCTTATCGGAGCGTCTTTCAACAGTCCATCGATTGCCTTGATGGGAGAGTTGACCGTCTTGAACGCGCTGCTCTCCTTCTCTGCTTTCTTCTTCTTAAACGATCTTGCGGTCTTCCTGCTCACAAAACTGTGAGTGGCTCCCGTATCGATCAAGGCGGCCAGCCTTTTCCCCTGCACGGTCACATCCACAAAGTTTAGTTTTAAGGACCCATCGCCCTTTTTTGACTTTGTTTTGTGTCTTACTTCCGCAATCTGTCTCAAGAATTCGGCCTCTCCCGCCTCTATGCCTGCTTTAGGCCGATCCTTATTACCTTGGCTATTTGAGGGGCTCGGCCTTGGAATTTCTCGTTCCGTTCCAAGTTTACTTTCCACCTTCCCCTTCTCTGTTTTATCGATCAAATTTACTGAACCAAGCCTTCGGAACTCCTCGGGTTCCTTCTGGTAATGATTCCGTGTTTTGTCGATGTAGTTGTGACCCGGCTTCTCCTCTAGAAGTCTTTCCTTTATTTCCTTTTTAACCTGTTCGTATCTTCTTTCGGCCTTTTGACTTTCCTCCTTCAACCGCACCCTTTCCCTAAGGAGCTTTTGGAGATTCGTGTCTCTTATGCGGATTTCTTCGCGGACCTTGTTAAGTTCCTTGCTCGCCAGTTCTTCCAACCGTCTTTTGAACTTTCTCACGTCTTCCCGAAGTCTCGTGTAGCTCTCTTGGATTCTTGAAAACTCTGTTTTCCTTTCGACCCAACCGGAACTCCACTTCACTTGGCGTCCCCATACCTCATACCGAAGTGACTTATCCGCATCCTCGGCCATTTATCGGTTTGTTTCGAACGACCACACGGTCCGTTCAACCTTTGTTTGATTGTGTGCACCTGTCACTGTTTCGCCCAACCGAATGTGACACCCTCGTGCTGCCTTCGACCGGTTCTCAATCGACCTGCGCACTCGTCGACCTATCCACTTGTCAAACTTGTGCGTTCTTCCCTGCAACCGTTTCGTTTCACCAGCTCCGCTTGAGCTCTGATACCATCTGTCACGCCCACGCTACTTTTTTCTTCGCGTTGGCCGTGCGGCACTACCTTTGCCGGGTTTCGGGCAAAGTAGACTACGCCTCTTTCCAAACTTCCAACACCAATTTATAATCTTAACCGTGTTATGTTTATTATTTCTTCAATGTTATCTCTATGTTTATTCCACAATTATGTTCTTAATTGTTTAACTTCATAAACAGCATAACCGAAACAATAAACAAACCGTCACACGATAATACAAGAACACAATATTTAAAAGGAGGCCTGGCTCTAAGAAGACCGGCGCCTCTGAAAACCGTTCAATTAACTTTCACAAAGTCTGGTTTTACAATGGTGCGTGAGCTTTCCAAGCCTCACGACTTATTACAACTGTCGCACTATTTCCACCCGAGCTCTTTACCCACAGTCGGCATACAGCACTGTCGTGCGGCTCTGCCCGGCGGTTATAGATTTGGTGACCGTCGTATGTCGTCGTGCGTCTCGGCGCCCTGCTGTTGTGTTGGCCCGCGGCCTGTCCGAACCTGTGTGCTGTAGTAAGGCCCACGGCCTTTGACACTTCGCCGAACTGTATGTTTTGCCGGTGCTCGTTCTTCCAACCGTCCCACCGTATCAAAGAGCGAACCTCTCTCTCGGTTCTGCGTTCACCCACGGCCACAGTCACACTGCGCCCTTCCCCGACCTCTTCTCCACTTCGGTGGATCGACTCCTTCACATTTCGCACTCTTGCCTTGCGAAGGACCCTTAGCTCGAAGACTTGTTGTGTGAGTGATCGACTTCACTTGATGCCTTTTGCCTCCGCTAGGCTCTCCTTTATATAGGAATCCACCGCCTCATATGAGGGGCGTCGGCCCACAAGCCGACCTCCAAATATTTAGTTTAGCGCTTCGGCCGACGTGACTCTTCATTAAACCATCGTGTGTGTGGGTATCGTTTCATCGCGGGTCGGCCTTCGTGCACGAAGCCGCCCACGCACGAAACGCTTACGCTCCTCATGCGCCCACACTTGGGTCCACTTTCCGTCAAGTCGCCCCTTCGTTCGTCCCTCCGTTTGAACATGTGCACCCATACTTCGTGTCGCTCGTTCGCTTGTCCGCCCACCCGTTCGGGGTGCCGTTCAACCGGTTACGCGCGCCCACTTCGTTTCGTTTCGTGTCGGGTCTCCAAACGGTCATCGGGTGAGGGGTTGTGTTTGCCATCGTTCGGGCCGCCCTCCGTCGTGCGGAGCGCCTAGATCTCCGGTCGTTACATCCTCCCCCACCTTATTTCGTTGTCGTCCCGACAACCTCCACACCATCATGCACTCTTCAGCCTTTCGTACCAAGTCGCCCTCCCGTTCTGTGATCCTGTGCACTGTTCGGGAGTATGCATCCCATACTACATCAGGTCGGTATTAAGGCATCGACCAGGCTTCTCAATCTTTCGGACCTCCAAGTCATCATGTGTGGACCTCTGTGCAGTGTTAAGTAACACTTCTCGTTTCGGTCCTTGGCTCAATTCTCGTGGGAACCCCACACTTCTGTTGCCAATTGGACCATCCTGCCCAATCTCCATACGGGCTCACTGCCTTGAGCAGCCAACGGTGAACCCGGGTCCTGTCTTCTCTAAGCAAGCCCCGAAGGAGGTGAGTCTGGCGACTCACCTTCATCCTTCAACTCTGTTTCGTTCGGACCTCTGCCCTTTTCCAATCGTCGGGAACACCTCCTCCGAGTCTCCCTCCACATTCTCATCCTTTCTTGTATGTCGGGCCGGTGTCGTGTCGTCAACTCCGTGCGACCTGTTTCCATCTCCCGATTTTGTTCTCTGACTTTTGCTCGCTCTCGGCGTGGTTCTCATCCTTCGCTCAAGGTGGCCACACTTTCCTCCTCTCCGGTTATGTTCACAAGATTTGACTCCAAGGACCCTTCGTCCTTTTTCGATCTTGCTTTGTGCCTTTCTTCCGCAACCTGTTTTAAGAACTCGGTCTCCTTTACATCCCTGTTCTCCTCGGACCGTTTCTTTTCCAACGACTCTAATCGTCTTGACAGACTTTCAATCCTGTCCAAGTGTGATTGAGTTGTCATGTCTTGCTTTGCGGCCTGCCTCCTTCTGCTAGAAGGGCAAGCTCTCTTTTTGTGAGGTCCTCCGCAGCTCCAGCACTTCATGTGCCTTCTTGCTACGACCTTGCTCTGTTCTTTTGAAGGACTCGGTTCTGCCATGGCCCGTCTTGTTTCGAGCTCCTTTGCCATCGTGTCCTGACCATTCGCATGAAGTTCATCGACCACATCGGAGCTCTCGGTCTGTTTATCGACCCGAGCATCCACCTGGCCGGTACTTCCGAACTCTTCTTGTCATTGATGTGCCTCCCGATTTTCCTCTTGGATATTCGGTTCCTTACACATGCTTTTCTTCTTGCAATTACCCTTCATCAATCGGAGGTGTTTACCCCGAATCCTCCTTTGTGTTTTCGGCTTCGCTCTCTTGTCACGAGCCTCGGCCTGTTTTGTCGCAAGGTTATGAATACGTTTGCTGAGTTCTGCAAACATCGCCTCTCCTCGGCCCATCATATAACCTTCCAGCACTGCCATAGTCAAAATAATCCCATCTCTGTAATCGTATGGTTGGTTATCCTCGTTCCGACCATCGAATAAATTTTTGACCCTTGTCCGGGCAGTCGACCTATTCGCTGGTCGTTTTTCTGATGCCTTTGTGCGTGGTCTTTCTTCAAGACCTCTTTCATCTAAATAAGTGTGCCGCCGGCCCGTGCTCTCCTCGACCTCTGGCACCTGCATAACTTCTTCTTTCGCAAGAACTTCCTTTCCCTTAGTTGCGCACTCGACCTTTTTCCCTTGTCCTTCCGCCCAACTGTTCTGAAAGAGTCCTTCGATCTCCCCTTTTGCTGCCGTCAATACTTCGCAATCTGTAATGACCTGTGTCTCCATGTGAGCATCATCGCTCAACCGCGTCGTGTCACCTGATTCCGGCTCTACTTGGTCTTCTCCAAGTCTTACCTTCATCGCTTCCTTCTCGACACCCGATCCTTTCGTGTAAGAATCTTCCGTTGTGCTTGAGTTGCATGCTTCGGACTCCTCCCGAACGCTTCCAAGCTTGACTTCCATCGCAGCTAATCTCCCTGTACTTCCGACCGGAGTAGCTTCTTTTTTCGGTTCTGCTACTTCGTCTATGTTGTACCCAAATGCCAGGAGTCCTTCTCTCCCGATCAATACATCATTATCTCCGATGTTTGTCACCACAAAGTCTATTGGTCTTTGGCGTCTATTCATTCGGGCGTGTATGCCGAATAACTCTCCCACTCCAATTTTCCAACAGACCGCTCTCCCTTTTATCATGAACGATGTCAGTCCCGCCTCTTCCGCAAATCGCACTGACATCTTGTTATATGGTTCGAGCGATTCGATCCAAGTTCGGGCCTTCCTGCCGTGAACTATGATGACCCCACGACCTCGGTAGCCTTCCATTTCGACCGGTCTTTCAACCAATACCCGCACCTGCTAACCTGTTCACCTGTCAACCTGTGCGTTCTGCCCTGTAACCGATTCGTTCACCAGCTCCGCCTGAGCTCTGATACCATCTGTCACGCCCCACGCTACTTTTTTCTTCGCGTTGGCCGTGCGGCACTACCTTTGCCGGGTTTCGGGCAAAGTAGACTACGCCTCTTTCCAAACTTCTAACACCAATTTATACTTAACCGTGTATGTTTATTACTCTTCAATGTTAATTCTATAGTTTATGTTAACAATTATGTTTAACTTATAAACCATCCAGCAATATAACCATAACAATAAACAATCACACGATAATACGCTTGAACATCAAATATAAAGGAGGCCCGGGTCAGACCGGCGCCTCTGAAAACCGTTTAATTAACTTTCGCAAAGTCTGGTTTTACAATTGTGCGTGAGCTCCACGAGCCTCACGACTTAGTACAACCGTCGCACTGTTTACCCAAGTGTTAGCCCACTATTGGCAATCGCACTGTCGTGCGGCCTTAACCTGGTGTTACAGATTTTGTGACTGTCGTATGTCGTCGTGCGCTCTCGGCGCCCTGCTGTCGTGTTGGCCTGCCGCCAAGTTCGATCTCGTGCGCTGTTCAAAGGCCTGCGGCCTTTACCCACTTCGCCGAACTGTTCAGTGATAGCGAACGACCCACGGTCGTTCAAGACTGTGCCGGTGTTCGTCCTTACGACCGTCCCACTGAACTGTATATCAATTGTGAACCTTTCACCTTGGTTCTTCGTTCACCCACGGCCACAGTCGCACTGCGTCCTTCCCCGACCTCTTCTCCACTTCGGTGGATCGACTCCTTCACATTTCGCACTCTTGCCTTTGCGAAGGACCCTTAGCTCGAAGACTTGTTGTGTGAGTGATCGACTTCACTTGATGCTTTATGCCTCCGCTAGGCACTCCTATATATATGAACCCACCGTCTCATATGAGGGGCGTCGGCCCACAAGCCGACCTCCAAATGTCGGTTGATTCCTTTAGTTTAGCGCTCGGCCGACGTGACTCTTCGTTAAACCATCGTGTGTGTGGGCATCGTTTCATCGCGGGTCGGCCTTCGTGCACGAAGCCGCCCACGCACGAAACGTTTAAGCTTCTCGTGCGCCCACACTTGGGTCCACCTTTCGTCAAGTCGCCCCTTCGTTCATCCCTCCGTCCGAACATGTGCGCCCATACTTCGTGTCGCTCGTTCGCTTGTTCGCCCACCCGTTCGGGGTGCCGTTCAACCGGTTACGTGCGCCCACTTCGTTTCGTTTCGTGTCGGGTCTCCAAACGGTCGTTGGGTGAGTGGGTATATTTGCCATCGTTCGGGCCGCCCTCCGTCGTGCGGAGCGCCTAGATCTCTGGTCGTTACAAAGGAGGAGTTCCGGGCGAGAGACGGGCCCCCCGTATCAAATTAAATGCTAAGTTGTGACCCGAAGGTTGGCTTTGTGCACACGGTTCGGTGCAGCATGACGTTTTGCCAGCTCTCCCTCGTCCTTCGTTTCGGTGAGTTCGTTTTGGAGCGCGACGTTTGAACTCGTATCGGGTGGGGTCGTTCGGGTGAACTCGTTCAGGCGGGTCGGGCGAGGGCGCACCCGGGCGAACGAGCCCGTATCAAAAAATGCTAAGTTGTGACCCGAAGTTGGCTTTTTTCATGTTCGTGTAGCTCCTTTGCCCGGCTCTCCCTTGTCCCTTCGTTTCGGTGAGTCGTCTGAGGGCGCGCGTTTGAACTCGTTTGGGCGGGTCGTTCGGGTGAACTCGTTCAGGCGGGTCGTGTGAGGGCGCACCCGGGCGAACGAGCCCGTATCAAAAAATGCTAAGTTGTGACCCGAGGTTGGCTTTTTCCACGTTCGTGCAGCTCGTTTGCCCGGCTCTCCCTTGTCCCTTCGTTTCGGTGAGTCGTTTGAGGGCGCGCGTTTGAACTCTTTCGGGTGAACTCGTTCAGGCGGTTCGGGTGAGGGCGCACCCGGGCGAACGAGCCTGTATCAAAAAATGCTAAGTTGTGACCCGAGGTTGGCTTTTTGCACGTTTGTGCAGCTCCTTTGCCCGGCTCTCCCTTGTCCCTTCGTTTCGGTGAGTCGTTTGAGGGCGCGCGTTTGAACTCGTTCGTGCGGGTCGTTCGGGTGAACTCGTTCAGGCGGGTCGTGCGAGGGCGCACCCGGGCGAACGAGCCCGTATCAAAAAATGCTAAGTTGTGTCCTGAGGTTGGCTTTTTGCACGTTCGTGTAGCTCGTTTGCCTAGCTCTCCCTTGTCCCTTCGTTTCGGTGAGTCGTTTGAGGGCGCGCGTTTGAACTCGTTCGAGCGGGTCGTTCGGGTGAACTCGTTCAGGCGGGTCGTTCGGGTGAACTCGTTCAGGCAGGTCGGGCGAGGGTGCACCTGGGCGAACTATCCCGTATCAAAAAATGCTAAGTTGTGACCCGAGGTTGGCTTTTTGCACGTTCGTGCAGCTCGTTTTCCCGGCTCTCCCTTGTCCCTTCTTTTCGGTGAGTCGTTTGAGGGTGCGCGTGTGAACTCGTTCGGGCGGGTCGTTCGGGTGAACTCATTCGGGCGGGTCGTTCGGGTGAACTCGTTCAGGTGGGTCGGTCAGGTGAACTCGTTCAGGCGGGTCGTGCGAGGGCGCACCCGGGCGAACGAGCCCGTATCAAAAAATGCTAAGTTGTGACCCGAGGTTGGTTTTGTGCACGTTCTTGTAGCTCGTTTGTCCGGCTCTCCCTTGTCCCTTTAGATGATACCAGTGACAGGTTTTCTTTTCGTGTGAAAGGTGGGTTGGCAATCGAGTTGTGTTTTCAGGATCGCCTGAACGATGGCCTTGGGTCATTTGTAGGGTGGCCGATTTTCATCTTCTTTCCATCCCCACTCAGTAGCGCATGAGCGGTAATGTTGGCCATGCTCTTCCTGGGAGGCATATGTGAACAACTCCCCTTCTGCTCTCCAAGCTGTATGGGTTGTTGTGGTGTGGCTCCCTGGCTCATCTTGGTGCCCCTTGTGCCCCTCTAGATGATACCAGCGACAGGTTTTCTTTCTGTGTGAAAGGTGGGTTGGCAATTGAGTTTTGTTTTCGTGTTCGCCTGAACGACGACCTTGGGTCGTTTTTAGGGTGGCCGATTTTCATCTTCTCTCCATCCCCACTCGGTAGCGCACGAGCGGTAATGTTGGCCATGCTCGTCCCGGGAGGCATATGTGAACAATTCCCCTTCCGCTCTCCAAGTTCTTGGGGTCGTTGTGGTGTGGCTCCCTGGTTCGTCTTGGTCCCCTCGTGCCCCTCCAGATGATACCAGTGACAGGTTTTCTTTCCGTGTGAAAGGTGGGTTGGCAATAGAGTTGTTTTTTCGGGTTTGCCTGAACGATGGCCTTGGGTCGTTTTTTGGGTGGCCGATTTTCATCTTCTCTCCATCCCCACTCGGTAGCGCATGAGCGGTAATGTTGGCCATGCTCATCCGGAGGCATACGTGAACAACTCCCCTTCTGCTCTCTAAGTTCTTGGAGTTGTATGGGTTGTTGTGGTGTGGCTCCCTGGCTCGTCTTGGTCCCCTCGTGCCCCTCCAGATGATACCAGCGATAGGTTTTGTTTCCGTGTGAAACGTGGGTTGGAAATCAAGTTGTGTTTTCGGGTTTGCTTGAACGATGGCCTTGGGTCGTTTGTAGGGTGGCCGATTTTCATCTTCTCTCCATCCCCACTCGGTAGCGCATGAGCGGTAATATTGGCCATGCTCGTCCCAGGAGGCATACGTGAACAACTCCCCTTCTGCTCTCTAAGTTATTGGAGCTGTATGGGTTGTTGTGGTGTGGCTCCCCGGCTCGTCTTGGTCCCCTCGTGCCCCTCCAGATGATACCAACGACAGGTTTTCTTTCCGTGTGACAGGTGGGTTGGCAATCGAGTTGTGTTTTCGGGTTTGCCTGAACGATGGCCTTGGGTCATTTGTAGGGTGGCCGATTTTCACCTTCTCTCCATCCCCACTCGGTAGCGCATGAGTGGTAGTGTGGGCCATGGTCATCCCCGTCCCTCTTGCCCATCCCAACGATAAGAATGGTGAAAGTTTGCTCGGCGCTCCGTTGAGCCTTTGTTGTTGTGGTCCCATATGGGAGCCCCAAAACTCTATCGTGCCTATGTCGCTGTTGTGCCCCTCGGTTGTTGCGAACAGGAAATTTTGATTTCGCTGGGCAGCCATGTGTGGCTCCATTGAAATTGGCTCCTCATTATATTGTTCGCCTCCTCCCTATTTGGTGCGGAGGGGTTTGCTTTTCGTGTGAAAGGTGGGTTGGTAATTGAGTTGGTTTTTCGGGTTTGCCTCAAGAATGGCCTTGGGTCATTTGTAGGGCGGTCGATTTTCATCTTCTCTCCATGCCCACTCGGTAGCGCATGAGCGGTAATGTTGGCCATGCTTGTCCCTGGAGGAATATGTGAAAAATTCCCCGACTGCTCCAAGTTCTCGGAGTTGTATGGGTTGTTGTGGTGTGGCTCCTTGTGATGGTTGGCCTCTTCATTGTTCGGCTGTTTATGGCACCGATTTCTTGTGCTTGTACTCTTTTTGTGTTGGCATTGTTGGTTGAGATGCATACATTTAAGAGGGCCATGGAATGGTTTTGGTTGTAAACCACCTACCCTCCCTCTTGCTTGATTTTTCCGTCGGGTGATGCGAGGCGCTGTTCTCCTTGTTGTAAATTCAAGGGTTGGCATTCCTTTCAAAGTGCACATCGTTTGTGGTTGCGCTGGCTTTGAGGTTTTGATAGATGTGTTGGCCCATATGTTTGATCGTGGGGTCGGCTTTTTCCTTGCATCTTGCGTGCGTGGCAGGATTTTGCGGTTGGGAATGTTAAGTCACAACGTTTATGGGCATTTTGTTGTTTCAATTGTGTATGCGCTCGTGGTCCAACGGGGAGGAGGCTTGCTACATCGATGGTGTGGCCTATCTAGAAGAAGGATTTCGAGGTGGAACGCTTCGACCCCCCTCCTTTGCGTGGAGGTGGCCGTAGGTGAAAATTATTCATCGTCCGGTCGGTAAAGCTGTGGGAAATCTCCTAGGTTGCCTGTACGTAGGGTGCGTGGGGTGCGGAGCTGCCCGGTCCGTCCTCCTGTTTGGATGTGTTCTTGTATTGTGTAGCGATCCTCTTGATTTGCATTTATTTCCTTCCTTTGCCTTCGCATCGTGGTTGCCGCAGGCGGTCAAGTGATCGAGGTCCACCGTTGCTGCTGTCCGGGTGGACTCCTAGGTGGCCTCGGTGCGTGGCGGGGAGGGCCGGGGGGCACATTTCTAAGAGAGGTTGTGGGCTCGGTTGCTCTTGTTTTGTTTTCTTCCATTTCCTTTGCATTGAGGCTGCCGCAGGCGATCATGCGATCGAGGTCCATCGTTGCTGCTGTCCGGGTGGACTCCTAGGTGGCCTCCGTGCGGGGAGGGGAGGGTTGGGGGCATGTGTTGTTTCAATTGTGTATGCGCTCGTGGGCCAATGGGGAGGAGGCTTGCTACGTCGATGGTGGGGGCTATCTGGAAGAAGGATTTCGAGGTGGAACGCTTCGACCTCCCTCCTTTGCGTGGAGGTGGCCGTAGGGGAAAGTTATTCATCGTCCGGTCGGTAAAGCTGTTGGAAATCTCCTAGGTTGCCTGTACATAGGGTGCGTGGGGTGCGGAGCTGCCCGATCCGTCCTCGTGTTTGGATATGTTCTTGTATTGTGTAGCGAGCCTCCAGGTTTGCATTTATTTCCTTCCTTTGCCTTCGCATTGTGGTTTCCGTAGGCGGTCAAGTGATCGAGGTCCACCGTTGCTGCTGTCTGGGTGGACTCCTAGGTGGCCTCGGTGCGCGGCGGGGAGGGCTGGGGGGCATTTCTAAGAGAGGTTGTGGGCTCGATTGCTCTTGTTTTGTTTCCTTCCGTTTCCTTTGCATTGAGGCTGCCGCAGGCGATCATGAGATCGAGGTCCATCGTTGCTGTTGTCCGGGTGGACTCCTAGGTGGCCTCCGTGCGGGGAGGGGAGGGTTGGGGACATGTGTTCTTTCAATTGTGTATGCGCTCGTGGTCCAATGGGGAGGAGGCTTGCTACGTCGATGGTGGGGGCTATCTGGAAGAAGGATTTCGAGGTGGAACGCTTCGACCTCCCTCCTTTGCGTGGAGGTGGCCGTAG
>APFE030034917.1:0-10923 GCA_000404065.3 Pinus taeda | reverse complement strand
TGACAAAAAACGTAGTTAGAAGGTGACGCCTGTGCTTTTCTCTCTTCACTATAAAATGCATAAACAAAGGAATGAGAAGTTATTATGGAGTTACCTTTTCACATTTTGGCCAAACGTTTTCTACAAAGTCCTTCTCCTTTGTTATGCTCTCAAACACCACTCCTAGATGTTTTGCCCAACTATGGAATCAATACAATGCTAAAGAATGGAACCCCTTCTCTTCATAGTGCCCCAATATTTAACATAACATGATAAAAACTAGTGTAAATGTTTTGACTTCCTTAGCCCTCAAGTTGTGATAACATTTGGAAGCTTCTAGAATCTTCTTAAAAGTCCACATGTGGCTAGCTCTACATGTGTAAGTAATGGGGGCTAATGTGGCATCCATTTGTACCATGGTGGTTAACAAGTTTGTGAGAGACATAACTTTCATGTATGAGCTCTAGCTGAGGTGATTTTTTTCATTATTGCACCCCAAAAAACAGCCTTTACTGTCTCAAAATGACTTTAAAATGATATAAACCCTAATTTTCTAAACTAAAACCTATCACTAAAATAAACCCTACAAGCTAATTCCTCCAATTTTTACGACCTAAAATTACCATAATAAATAACAAATGTATACTAATCCAATTCAAATCATACTTCAATATTTAATAATATGATCATAAAACATTTCAAAACCAATCTCCATCAAAAATTCACCCATCTATAAGTATGAACTCAAAAAAATATAAATACCAGAAAAGTGGTATTAACTAAAAAAAATTGAAAATAACCCCAAATAATAACAAATAACAAAAATGAACACCCACCCTCTTCATGTAATATTATTGGAAAAATCACTAACAAAGTTTAAATTAATAAACCTATTGGCTTTTATAAATAAAATAGGTGTATTTATAAGAGTAAAGACTCTAAACACCATAAGCAAAGGAGACAAAACATAAAGAATTTTGATAGCCTTGGAATTAGATATGGAAAAATCATCGTAAGCGGGAGCGGGACTTTTAGATGTTGATATTGAAGGTAAAATGTATGTTTAAATTCATGGTAATTTTAGAACAACTAATATTTAATTCTTTATATATGGGAGAGGAGTAAGGGGTTGAAAACTTTATTTTTAGTCCTTGCCATCTTGCAATGGCCAGGGACTATAGTAATTGGAATGGATGAACTTAACATTAATTGAGCTATTTGCGAGCTATTTGTCACTGCCATTTGATCGAGTATAATCATTTACTATCATATTTGGCTTCTTCTCGAGGCTAGAGGCGGAAAGCATATATTATCTTGGCTTTTTGTTATTCATTTGTTGTTCATTTTTTTGGACCTGTTAGACTAATGTTAACATTAGTCCACTAGTATAAAATGTTGGCTAGCTCCCGGGTACATCCTTATTCGAGTGCATCCTTCCTGTTGTGACTGATGGGCTTTCATGCTCTCTTACCACCTATTGCCAGCTATCTCTACCTATTGCCCCCTATTCTCTGAAGTTGCCACCTATTGCTACTGTGTCTACTGTGGCATTGTTGCATGTTACTATGGTGTCTATGGAACCAAATTTGAAGGGACCGGAAGGGTACTGTGGTGCCTATGGAACCGGCATTGTTGCATGTTACTATGGTGTCTATGGAACCGAAGTTGAAGGGACCGGAAGGGTACTGTGGTGTCTATGGAACCGAATTGAAATTTAAGGGAAGGGAACTGAAGCTGGAGAGAACAGATGAAGCTGGAAAGAACAAATGAAGATCAAATGAAGATCATAAGGGAACTGAAGCTATAGGGAACAAAAGAAGATCATAGAAGAAGAAGATCATAACGGAACTGAAGCTGGAGTGTTGGAGAGAAAAAGTATCCTAGAGTTGAGTGTTGGAGAGAACAGAGTATCCTAGAGTTGGACCTCATTCTGGTAGAGACCTAGGTATGTCGGTGGGCATTGAGTTGGCAGGGGGCTTCAAACTAGCTTCCTCTTAGACCTTCACCTTCTTCACACGACAATAAATAAGGTACGAGATAGCTTCTTATATAAGCTAGCTTTCATGAATTTCAAGCATATGGTGAGTGTAGTTCATGCATTAGTAGAGGCAGATGGATGCCTATGAAGGAAATACAGCATAACGTCCACTGGTATAGATTCCCTCATTCCCACTTGCTTGGGCAGCCAAATACAAAAATGAACAAAATAAACTCGGCTTGGCCAACTCCAAAATAAACTCGGCTAGGAGAGCACTAACTGTGACTTGGATCGAACTGCCGCATCTCATGTTCTGATAGAGCAAGCAATATAGGGACCCAAGTTCAATCGGATGAAACAAAGGTAGTATAAGGACCCACGTTCAGTCCAATTAAATTGAATTAGTTAGTAAGAAAAGTAGATTCAATTACTATTTTCTCCTTATTCACTTAATCATTTATATGAAAAACTCAGTTGCGAATATTGGTCACCGTTTTACTACTAATTTAAAGTCTCCCCTGTATTTCAAGATGTAGTGTTTGAATTCCATTCGGTTGCTCTTCGCGGTAGAGTTGAATAGGCTTGGCTACACGATGCATTCTCGCCACTAACCAAGCGACCGTTTTACTACTAATTTAAAGTCTCCCCTGTATTTCAAGATGTAGTGTTTGAATTCCATTCGGTTGCTCTTCGCGGTAGAGTTGAATAGGCTTGGCTACACGATGCATTCTCGCCACTAACCAAGCGAAATGATCTTTAGCCGTTGTTGTTTCAGTCACAAACTGAGAGCATCCAATATCATGTTCAGTGATGACCAAAAATCCCCATTGCCATTCCAACATCCCACTATCCATTATGAGAAAACCTTCTCTAAATCTCTCTATCGAGGAAATCAATTCGCCCAAATTAAGAAATAAAAATCAATTTCATCGTCATCTCATTCTCGTCAATTTCTTCAATTGTGAAATCTTCAAATTTGGGAGCCAAATTACTTACACCTTGGAATTGTGCCATTGGGATTTTCCATTGGGACTTGGATGAACCCAAAACAAGAAGAAGAGGAAGATATATCAGCAAATGGGAATTGTGCCATTGGGATTTAGATGAACGGATGCACTGTAATAATAAGAGAAAATGGTGAGCGAGCGACGAGGCAGATCGATCATGGCGCAAATGAGTCGATTAAATGAATCTGAAAGATGGTTTGAAAGGTGGTTTACATGATGGTTTAAGTGAGCCTAGCTCTTAAGGTGCATGTAAGATGACACTTGGTATTCATGCGATAGCATGAAGTCCAGCAGTCCAGTTACAGCGACTTTTATATATTTATATATTCTAATTGTCATATTATTTTATTTAATAATTTCTTATATCACTCTTAATTATTGGTTTTAATTATTAGTTTTTTCTTTTTATTACTAGCCTGTTTATTACCACGTCCAGTATTATTCTCTTCTTTCTTTTTGAAATACATATTTCTTCTTTCTTTTTGGAATACATATTTCTGCAAAACCAGGAATTGAGGTCAGCATTTACAAATTGAACGCTTTTATCTGTTGGGCTTGAATGGGCTTCTCGTGGCTCTGATGTGTTTGTTCTTAATTATACTTGGCAATGGCTCTGGTGGTGATTCAAGATGAAGGTTTGAAGGGAATCAAAATGCTTCAATCCCTTCAAGTGTTGTTGCCCTAAGAAAAGATACAGCTAATGCAAGAAAATCGATCTGGAATTCGAGAATTCTGTATGCACTACCATCTTCCCTCATTGTTTTTGTGTTTGACATTCTTAGATATCCAAGCCCCAGCTGATCAGGATTTCTTGGCATGATTAGAAACTAAATTGAATTAGTGAGTAAGAAAAGTAGATTCAATTACTATTTTCTCCTTATTCACTTAATCATTTATATGAAAAACTCAGTTGCGAATATTGGTCACCGTTTTACTGCTCATTTAAAGTCTCACATGTATTTCAAGAGGTAGCGTTTGAATTCCATTCATTTTCTCTTCACGGTAGAGTTGAATAGGCTTGGCTGCATGATGCATTCTCGCCACTAACCAAGTGAAATAATCTTTAGCCGTTGTTGTTTCAGTCACAAACCAAGAGCATCCAATATCATGTTCAGCGATGACCAAAAATCCCCATTGCCATTCCGACATCCCACTATCCATGCTGAGCAAACCTTCTCTAAATCTCTCTGTCGAGGAAATCAATTCACTCAGAATAAGAAATAAAAATCAATTTCATAGTCATCTCATTGTCGACAATTTCTTCAATTGTGAAATCTTCAAATCTGGGAGCCAGATTGCTTACACCTTGGAATTGTGCCATTGGGATTTTCCATTGGGACTTGGATGAACCCAGAATAGGAAGAAGAGGAAGATATATCAGCAAATGGGAATTGTGCCATTGGGATTTAGATGAAAGGATGCATAGTAATAATAATAGAAAATAGTAAGCAAGCGACGAGGCAGATCGATCATGGCCCAGATGAGTCGATTAAATGAATCTGAAAGATGGTTTGAAAGGTTGTTTACATGATGGTTTAAGTGAGCCTGGATCTTAGGGCTCATGTAAGATGACACTCGGTATTCATGCAGTAGCATGAAGTCCAGCAGTCTAGTGGTAGCGACTTTTATATATTTATATATTCTAATTGCCATATTATTTTATTTAATAATTTTTTATATAACTTTTAATTATTCGTTTTTTCTTTTTATTACTAGCCTGTTTATTACCAAGTCTCGAGGTCAGCATTTACAAGTTGAACGCTTTTATCTGTTGGGCTTGAATGGGCTTCTGGTGGCTCTAATGTGTCTGTGCTTAATTGTACTTGTCAATGGATCTGGTGATGATTCAAGATGAAGGTTTGAAGGGAATCAAAATGCTTTAATCCTTAAAGTGTTGTTGCCCCAAGAAAAGATACCGTTCATGCAAGAAAATCGATCTGGAATTTGAGAATTCTGTATGCACTACCATCTTCCCTCATTGTTTTTGTGCTTGACATTTTTAGATATCCAAGCCTTAGCTGATCAGGATTTCACGGCATGATTAGAAAACAGGCTTTAAGCAGTAGCATTTGACTGAGTCTATGCATATACAAAGGCGGTTGAAGAATCATAGCGCGCACCAGCACTTCGTCCAAAACCCTTTATTATTATATCGATATCCACAACTTATTTAGCAAGTGGTTGCTGATTCAATTCATACCCAATGGACTCAATTGATCTTAACCTGGTTGGCCTAGAAGTAGCAAGGGTTTCCCAATTTGGTTTCAAGCATCATCGGATTCATTCAGGGTGGGTATTTTTCATTCTTACTGGAATCTTTTCAATTTCATTTAATTTTTTCAGAACATCAATCGGGTTTTTCCTCTAATATTTAGGATTTTTTAGGTTGATTTGTAATGTAGAGAGCAGTTGAAGAGGCAGCTAAGGAAGTCAGTTTTAAAGATTTAGTAGCTTTCATCTATGTTACAATTCTTCCTCTCAGTAAGAGTCACTTTTCATTTTCATCTTTAAGTGGCAGCTTATTAGAAAGCCTTTGGGGTTTTCTTGTTTATTGATTGGAGTTTTTTTGTATTTTTACAGTTAAGATGATATTGAAGAGCCAACCAAGATTGCTTCTTCGTACTCTTGTAATGTGTGTGCAGTTCTCACAGAAATTTTGGTAACTGAAAATCAAACCCTCTTTATGGCCTGCGAAATCATAAAAAAAGTGCTAGTAACGAAAATTGTTGTTCATAGAAATTCTCACGACCATGCGAAATCATAAAAATGGTTGTAGCGGAAATTGTTGTTCGTGGAAATTTTCATAGCTTAATTGTTCGTAAACAAAATTTCTTGGGAAGCAAAGCTGGTAAGTTTAGCACAAATGGTGCAATCGCTCAGTCCCTGTAATAGAAAAGCACAAGCTGTTGGTAAGCAACCCTGGTGAGTTCGCCAACGCTAATATTTGCATAAATCTGAATCCTACTGTCTGCTTGCATTAAATATAAATCTGGAGTGAACTGTATATATTAGCTAATCGGGTGAACTGGGTGTATTAACTAATTTCATTGGGTGATCTGGAGTGAACTGTGTATTATGTGTATTAGCTAATCTCAAAGTAGATAGTTTTCTGGAGTGAACTGTGTATTAGCAAATCTGTTCTAAACATGACTAATCATGCGAAAATTGAAAGCTTGGGCAGCTCCAACCATACAGACGATTCCAGCGATTTTGGAGACCAAGATGATAAAAATTTCGAGGTGCCTACAGGGCATAGAACAGAGCAAAAGTTCGAGGTGCCTACAGGGCATAGAACAGAGCAAAAGTTCGAGGTGCCTACAAGGCATAGAACAGTGTACCTTGGTAAGTCCAGGAGACGCTATGTTGTAAGTGAAAATCATCTCAATCATCCATTGTTGAAGGTGCTCATTGAAAAATCTCATGAGGGTTCATGTGGAGCTGACCTTAGTGGGGAAACAATTTCCTGTGAGGTCGTTCTTTTTTAGCATTTGTTGTGGATGCTAAAAAATGCAGATCCAGAAGCCATTAAGAGCGAATGTTTGGAGGAATTGTTTGAATTCTATGACTCTTAATAAAAAGGGGTAGGGATATATTTACGTAGAGCCACTGCTAATTCTGGGAGGAAATTCCAAATAATGTCATAATGAAGAAAACAGTATTATCCCTCCTCTAAATAATGTCAAGGTTTTAGAAATCTAACTTTCATCTTGCAAGCTTTTCAATGGGATTCTCCCTACTTGCAGTCTAGGGCTAAGTTTTGAGTCTGAATTATCAGCAATACTTGAAGAGATCCATGCTAGTCACTTAGCAATGTCAACAGAAACAAGCTTTGGCATTGTATATTGTATTGAGAACATCTCAGCTTTATGATTTCTACGTCATTGTATATTTTATTCAGAATAGCTAGGCTTTATGAATTCTGTGGCAATGTATATTGTATTCAGAACTTCTCAGCTTTATGATTTCTGAAAGCTTATAAAATCTGTATTACTTTACGTTCATGATAAAGTACTCAATGCTTGGTACATCAGAAAGATGTTACAGCTACTCTTGGATTTTTATAGCTTGCTCAATAAAGTCCTTGCTTTGCAATTTGGGATCTCTGTGCTTGTCATCGCCTGCCCATGTGCTTTAGGTAAATAGTTTTCTCAAGTGAACTGTGTATTAGCAAATCTGTTTTTAAACATGACTAGTTGTGGCAAAATTGAAAGCTTGGGCAGCTCCAACCATACAAACAATTCCTACGATTTTGGAGACCAAGATGAGCAAAATTTCGAGGTGCCTGCCGGGCATAGAACAGAGCAAAATTTCGAGGTGCCTACAAGGCATAGAACAGTGTACGTTGGTAAGTCCAGGAGATGTATGTTGTAAGTGAAAATCATCTCAATCATCCATTGCTAAAGGTGCTCATTGAGAAATCTCATGAGGGTTCATGTGGAGCTGACCTTATGGGGAAACATTTTTTTGTGAGGTCGTTCTTTTTGACCATTTGTTGAGGATGCTGAAAAATGCAGATCCATAAGCCATTAAGAGCGAATGTTTGGAGGAATTGTTTGAATTCTATGACTCTTAATAAAAAGGGGTAGGGATATATTTACGTAGAGCCACTGCTAATTCTGGGAGGAAATTCCAAATAATGCCATAATGAAGAAAACAGTATTATCCCTCCTCTAAATAATGTCAAGGTTTTAGAAATCTAACTTTCATTTTGCAAGCTTTTCAATGGGATTCTCCCTACTTGCAGTCTAGGGCTAAGTTTTGAGTCTGAATTATCAGCAATACTTGAAGAGATCCATGCTAGTCACTTAGCAATGTCAACAGAAACAAGCTTTGGCATTGTATATTGTATTAAGAACATCTCAGCTTTATGATTTCTGCGTCATTGTATATTGTATTCAGAATAGCTAGGCTTTATGAATTCTGTGGCAATGTATATTGTATTCAGAACTTCTCAGCTTTATGATTTCTGAAAGCTTATAAAATATGTATTACTTTACATTCATGATAAAGTACTCAATGCTTGGTACATCAGAAATATGTTACAGCTACTCTTGGATTTTTATAGCTTGCTCAATAAAGTCCTTGCTTTGCAATTTGGGATCTCTGTGCTTGTCATCGCCTGCCCATGTGCTTTAGGTAAATAGTTTTCTCAAGTGAACTGTGTATTAGCAAATCTTTTTTTAAACATGACTAATTGTGGCAAAATTGAAAGCTTGGGCAGCTCCAACCATACAAACAATTCCTACGATTTTGGAGACCAAGATGAGCAAAATTTCGAGGTGCCTGCCGGGCATAGAACAGAGCAAAATTTCGAGGTGCCTACAAGGCATAGAACAGTGTACGTTGGTAAGTCCAGGAGATGTATGTTGTAAGTGAAAATCATCTCAATCATCCATTGCTAAAGGTGCTCATTGAGAAATCTCATGAGGGTTCATGTGGAGCTGACCTTATGGGGAAACAGTTTTTTGTGAGGTCGTTCTTTTTGACCATTTGTTGTGGATGCTGAAAAATGCAGATCCAGAAGCCATTAAGAGCGAATGTTTGGAGGAATTGGTTGAATTCTATGCCTCTTAGTAAAAAGGGGTAGGGATATATTTATGTAGAGCCACATCTAATTCTGGGAGGAAATTCCAAATAATGTCATAATGAAGAAAACAGTATTATCCCTCCTCTGAATAATGTCAAGGTTTTAGAAATCTAACTTTCATTTTGCAAGCTTTTCAATGGGATTCTCCCTACTTGCAGTCTAGGGGTAATTTTTGAGTCTGAATTATCAACAATACTCGAAGAGATCCATGCTAGTCACTTAGCAATGTCAACAGAAACAAGCTTTGGCATTGTATATTGTATTGAGAACATCTCAGCTTTATGATTTCTGTGTCATTGTATATTGTATTCAGAATAGCTGGGATTTATGAATTCTGTGGCAATGTATATTGTATTCAAAACTTCTCAGCTTTATGATTTCTAAAATCTTATAAAATCTGTATTAATTTACGTGCATGATAAAGTACTCAATGCTTGGTGCATCAGAAAGATGTTACAACTACTCTTGGATTTTTATGGCTTGCTCAATAAAGTCCTTGCTTTGCAATTTGGGATCTCTGTTCTTGTCATCGCCTGCCCATGTGCTTTAGGTTTGGCAATTGGTTTGCTGTTCTCCATCCTGATTTCTCCAACTGTCAAATAATTTGTTTTGTTTGTGATGCTCCCTCTCTAGGTAAAATGTGTCATGTTTGACAAGACTGGAACATCGAATATGGGGAGACTTGTCGTCATTGCCACAAAGTTGTTAAAAAATATTGCCGCTACTGCCTTCTATGATATAGCTACTTCAACCGAGGCTTTAACTCCATGAAAATTAGTTATGTCGCTCTATTTACTGGTTCTATGATGGAGGAAGAAAGTGCCCCTGTTTCTTACAAAACCCTGATCATATACGGGGGCCTCAAAGGAGGAATTTATTTCAAAATTCCTCTTATCAAGTATTCAATTGCACATCCAGCTTAGGAATAATGTGACATTTCAATTGAATAGATGGAAGGATGATAAGGAGCACAAACTTTTCCATTTATGAGTCGACTGAAACAGGGCTCAAAACTCATAGAAAGTAGAAGCTAAACATAATAGTGAAAATAGCTGGTCCCTTCCAGTCTTAGTGGTGTCTTATCCTGATGATTTTTGGTGGGAGTGCCAGGGGTTCAAATTGCAAGCACGATGTCCCAACAAAACCGATCTAAGATTCCCACTGTTTAACAAAAACCAGTGGCTAATCAATCGGGCTTTAGAGTGGGCTAGGCTTCTAACACAATGAAGAAAAGGATGATTTAGACCTCCAGCCAGAAAAGATAAGTTGGAGACTCAATCCAATAGGTGTTTCTGAATTCTAGATGACGCTATTAAACTCAATGCTTTCCAGAAAAGATTATTTAGAACTCCAATACTAGTTAAGAGGGTGGCGCCTACCTTTTTTGGCTTATTTCTTCTCATATTTCTCTTTATCCTGAAATATACAATCTTAGCTCCATGAATAGTTATATGTTTCAGAGCTTGTTTGCATTCCAAATGGGGCATGCTTTTATCTTATGATCTAAACTTTTGTTTCTTAGCATCGTTTCTTGCAAAACATTACCAATTTGGCTCTTACAGTTTTGTTGGATTTCAAACAAATAAAGGCTAATCTAATTGATTGCAGATTAACAGTGACAGGCCAAGGCATCAGGGCCCTTTTTTATAAATTTGAAAAAATATACTAAAAAAAATGAAGAAGTTGAATGTTTTACTTTACACAAAACAGATAAAAAGAATTTTGCTAGCTACATATTGTTCTAAGTCACTGCTATAACTTTGTTCTAAGTCACTGCTATGACTCACTGATTTTTTTGCAGTGCTGATTTTTTTTCAGGTCACTGCTACAACTGACTGATTTTTTTTGCAGGTCACTGATTTGATTCACATACAAAGTCACATGACGGAATGTTACACGTATGGATGTGTTTTCTTGACAGTAGGGACTTGCTGCGAAGCAGCCCTTCTTGTTTAATATGTTTTTTTATCTTCTGTGGCATTTTGTTGCGAGTGTGTTTAAAATGGGAAGTATAAGCTCATAAAACAACATTAGATATTAAATATCTATTAGGAAGCATAAAATGAGTAAGATTTATAAATATACTTTGGTTTGTTTTTATTCAAACATATCACGTAGGATGATTGGTAGAACTTTGAGTGTGACTATTTTTTTAAGATGATACTCAATGAAGTTTGTAGGAGTCTTGATGGGGCTAAGGTGACTAAAAAGAAAAAAACTTGCTTTACTTATTCGGTAAAACTAAAAAGGAACTTGAGGGATTGTAAGTGAGGTTTTTTAATTTTGTACGGAAGGTAATTATTATAAAATCTAGTGTTAATGAATGGTTAAATAGTTTTATTTTCTCCGATTTGTATTCATTCTAAATGGTA
>APFE030034914.1:1005-25934 GCA_000404065.3 Pinus taeda | reverse complement strand
ATCTTCTGTGGAATTAAAATATTTTTTTTTCTCTACAATCAAGGCTTCAAACTTCATAATGTGAATTCATAGACACAAAAGAAAGAATATGCTTCTGATTTGGTTCAATGCTTGGTTTACTGGTTTGCAAAGCCAATTAAATAAACATAACTCTGTTTATACAAATTCAACCAATCACTCCAAACCTATTTACTCGCTGATTCTATATTCTGCTATTTGATTGTGCCTACAAAACACTTAAACAAATTGTAAATCTATTAAACAAATTGTAAATCTACCCATTCACATGGTAAACAATTAATGAATAGATTCACCAAACTCCATGTTTGTTATTGGCAAGCAATAAGCAAAGTGATAATTTCTTACTCTCTTATTGTCAATGTTCACCACAACACCAGGCCATTACCTAATAATATTTAATTATCTAATTTTAAGGTAACAAGTTAGCTAGACATCAAATTGGTGTATGAGACACCTTTGTTTGTGGAAAAAGGGACCCCCACCACACAGGGATTTGATAGCTTAGTCTAAGCCAATGTTATTAGAATTGGACCTGTTGACCACAAACACTAGAACCCAGACCAAAACCACACAAAAACCATAAACAAAAGCAGAAAAAAATACATAAAGTATTCAAGTTCTGAAAAATATTCATATATATTCATGTGCATCTATGTGAATCCAAACCATTATACAAAAATATGCAAATTCTCTCATTTATATAGCAAGCAAGGGTCAAAAAAACTTATAGCTCAAGTGGTATGGTTCACAATTTGTGTCCCAAGTAGCGTGGGTTCAAGTCTCCGGAGACATGTTGGCCCTCGTGGCATTTATGAAATATTGGTTCTACCAGGTGGAATAGTGGCAACCATTTCTACGAAGTTACTGATTGTGCCTAGTGCAATGTATTCAAAACTGTTTAAAAATTATAACAAGCAAGGGTGCAATAACCAAAATAATGCAAATTGTAATTCATATCTAAACCAAAATACATCATCGAAGAGGCTCTAAATGGCCTCTAGTGTCCAAAAATACAATAGCATTAATTAATAACCATATTCTAGACGTTGGACTATACAATCTAATCAACATTGTTTTAAAACTAGGCCAGTCCGAATCGGATTCGACCTCGTGTCTCCAAGCCAGACCCCTGCCTGAGTCGGCTAGGTAGAAAAACTGGTTCAGCTAAGCTCGTCTTACGCTGCCTAAGCTAATCCGCGGAGAAAAAAAGCAGCAACTCGGACTTCAAACTCAATTTTTTTTGGTTTTATTTTTTTTCTTAATGCTTCTATCCCTCTCCCAAGCCTATAAAAGTGACCCAACCCCATAAAGGTGACCCAACCCCGTCACATTTACACACACCTATCTCATTGCATTTGTGTGAGCATTTGTGAGGAGTTTGTGAAGAGTTGGAGTTGGTTTTTGGAGCAGTAGTGAGAAGGATCCTTGGGTTTCGCCATCTGACTTTGATTCAAAGTCTGAGCGAGATGATCTTGCTTGTTTAGCAGTAGTGACTAGTGATGTTTTGTTATAAAGGCCATTTAGAGCCTCCTTGGTTATGTGTTCTTGTTCTGATCTCTATATATTACATGTATTGGACAGTGCACTTGGTGCCATTTTGATATAATAGATATATTCATAAGCATACTTTGATCATATGTCGTCTTCCCTCTATATTCTAATGCTTTGAGTTTGGAAACATGAACGAAAATCTTTAAAAATATGTTTTTTCATAAATAAATAAATAAAATATATATATATTTAATGTATTTTTTTACAACAATCAAGTCATTGAAATCAACTAGGTCGAGTCGACACTGATTCAAAGTCAAACTCAAAGTTGACCCTCGACGAGTTCCGAATCTGAGTCAGAGTTTTAAAACTACGCTAATCATATGAGAGAATCACCCAACTTCTCATCATCTACATCATTAACATAACTAGACTCAAAGATATGATTCTAGCTTGATTCCCCTGGGCCTAAAGATATCCATCCAACGACAATGTTCAGATCCTTGAATCAGTGCCTAATTAGCCCAAGAAACTTGGCTCACAAACTCTCTAAATCATCCCAACAGATTCTTCAAATCAGTCCTCAGTTCTCCAAATCAAACTAGGAATCTCAAATCGAAAGGTCCAAATTGCTCAAATGAGATGTGTGCATAAAATGGAGGATTAGGACCTCTTTAAATAGCATTACAGGGAACCTATGGTTAGGTTTAGTGTTTCACCTTTTATATTTTTTTAATATTTAAAAAATAAAAATTAAGTTCAAGTGGTCCCCATCACCAGTAGTATGGTTCTGTATAAAATTGGGCAATTTTGACATTTGTAATCGGTTTTGTATGAATCAACCTTTTCCAACGCTAAACATTCAAGCACACTAGAGTCTAGTATGGCCCCAAAACCAGTCAGACTAGCCAATTTTGTATGGAGCCAGTCGTTTCTAATTTGAAACCTTCAATCACATTGGCATGGCCACAGAACCAGTCAGACCTACTTGTTTTGTCGAAACTAGTTCAATTCTAATAACATTGGTCTAAACCTATGTTTGCAAAATGACAACTAAAGTTGTTGATCGTCACATAGGTTGAGGTGTATGGCTATAGGTAATAATCCCAAACAATGTCTATTGATGTTTATTAGCTATCACAAAATCCAAGGAGCAGTCGTAGGTGTATATTACTATTTGATTTATACAAAGCACCATTGCATTTCCAACGCCAACAATCAAACAAGAGGCTCATTGGATTGTGGGTTCCCCCCATAGCTTGATCAAGAGGAATTTAAGTTATAAGGGGTGACGTTTGAACAAAGAATCACCCAATTCATCATCAACAAATTAATAAAAGGGAATTGATGCCATCCAATAACTAGTCATCTGTCGTGATGAAAAAGACATGGAGGAAATGGAAATACAAGTGTCAAACACGAGACACAACAACCCTAGAAACAAGACATGGAGGACACGTTATATATATATACACACACACACACACACACACAACAAATTAGTGAATTACACATAAAAATGGAATAAAGACAACGAATCAATATATTTTTTTTAATTTAGAAACTAAAACATTTACAAGATGATACAAATTCACTCATACAACTAGTACTACGTCAATGATGATGATAAAAGGACGAACTCACAAGAAATTAGAACCTTAAACTATAGTTTTCCCACTAAGTTACCAAAATCAAAATGCATTACGTAGATACTAGGTCACTGTTACTATAGGCGGGAATGCCAATGGGAAACACAAAATACAGTAGATAATAGAATCATAGATGGAGGAATCCCGTAGCTTATGACTATCAATAGTGCTCCATGTCACCATCATCGAAATTAGAATCACTACCACTACTCTCTCCCCCATCTCCTCTACATCCAATCCAATCTCTACATTGATTGACGTGGACGATAACCCCTCAAGAGGATCACCATCATCAAAATTGACCAACTCTAGCACTAGTTTATTAACATCCAAGTTGGCTAATGCCAACTCAACACAATTGTCCAAACCCATATCATCAAGAAGCACTCCTCCCTCTGCCTGTAAATAAGACAGAAGTTGGTGTGCACACACACTATTGTCTCTACCTTGGACTATTAAAGCCTCCACTCCTTCAACTGTACAAATTCCCATATGTGCTCCAATTCCTCTTGTAATAAGCGGAGAGTAACCTAAGAGAGGATCCTCATGGCTAACTGTTGTAGAAGAGGGCATGTTGCCCCATGAGTTTTCCACCAAGCATAGGGATTTTCCCCCTGTCTCTAAGCAAATCGTAGCCTACAAATCTCCCAGTGCTAGTGGAAAAATCTGCAAAGACCTGCTCCAACTCATCTATTGATTTTTGCGGGAGATATTCCCCAACTACACGTCGGCCCAAGTAAAAGAAGGAAAATTACAATTTTAAATTTGAATTAAAAGTGCTCAAATCAGCCCAAAAAGTTTAGGTCGGCCCAACCAAAGGGACATGCCCCATGGGTACCATAAGATCACTATATAGTGGCACTCAACCTCCTCTCCTAGACACCAATTCAGATCATCTCTTGAGAAGAAGAACAAACCCAAGTAAGTTGCAGATCATCAAAGAAAACGAGTCAGAAGAAGAGTTCTATTATGTTCTAAGAATAGGAAGTCGTAGCCCTATAAGAGGGCCGAAATCTCAGTCTAACACAAATAAGGCTGAGTTGCAGGGCCTTGGCCCGAGTTGCATGAGGGTTGTAGGCTGGGAGCAAGGATGCCAAGAGGCCTCAAAAGCTTTAAGAACAGTTTCGAGGTATCTTAGACCTTGGATGAGGCTAGCAAAGATGGTTTAGGGTCTACTGTTCAAGGAAGAAGGGTTGGTCTAGCCCTAGGAGTTTTTAGGTTGTTCTATACATTTCAAATTGTACTTTTGTTGAATTGAATAATTTCTCTTAAGATTGTTGGGTTTTTCCCTGGTTAGGGTTTTCCTAGGGTAAAATTTTGTGTCTCTTGTGTTTGGTTGTCTCATTATGATCCTACTATCATTATTGAATTTTTGTTGATATTTTCGATGTATAAATGATTAATGATATATGTGACATAAGATGAATTGGTTAAGAAATCACTAGAAATTAATTATCAGATTAGAAAATCAACTTCTCTTTAGAAAACCAACATCGTCAAGGGATGTTCTATCCTAAGGTATCCATCTAAACACATCCTTCCTCCCTTATGAAATCTCACTATCCATGTGAGGAGGGAATCTACATAAAGGCCCATCGTTGAGCCAATCATTGTTGAAGTATTTGTGATCCAATGAGTGAACCAAGCAATGCAAAGGTCTACAATTCTTATCCCACCTACTGACAAGTGTCAAGAATATCATGTATGTTGGTGAAAAAGGTCTTTGTTGATGTCCTATTCTTAGGGCATTAACTTCGTAAAATAAAGGTCTTCATGGGTTCAATCATGGAATGCCATCCCTCGTAAATTCCTCCTAGAATGGGTTGGTCATTGACTACAAACTAAAACAAAGAGATGATAGGGTCCATGATCTTAATGGTAAGATCTACCCCTCCAACCATCATTTAATAGTGCATCCCTGACCTTTTTGGAATAAATTTGATCTTTCTTTCTCCAAAAAGACCAAAGTTTGAAATAATTGTGGACCCAAGAGAAGTTTTAACCTCCCTCAACCTCTTAAGCATGATGAATGAGAAAGAAAACCGCTTATTTGCAATCTTCAACCATGATAGAAGTGTATGCTCTTTATAGATTTCGAGGGCATTTGTATAGTTTTATACAAATTTGTGAATATGGCATGCATCCTCAATAAGAGTTTTGATCCATGTAATATCTGAAGCAATAGAATTAAGTGTTAAATGCAAAGAATGAACAATGAAAGGTGTCCAAAATATTTGTGGATATTTAGCTTCCACAATCATGCTAACATCCTTTCAAGCAAGTGTATTATTTGTAATAATTTACACACAAGAATCAACACCTACATCATCAGTAAATTTAATAAACAACTCTCAAATATATTGTGCATACTTGTATTTTCCAAGAGAATCCACTTCTTTCAACAACATTAGTCCACTCAAGGAAAACACCACGAAGTGGAGGATGGCGTGTTGCATCGACCCATCCATTAAAAACAATATTAATCTAGATTAAGGCCATGACGGCTTAATAGACTCTAGCATTTTGTCCACCTCCTTTAACTTAACCAACAATGTAATTCTAAGCCTCTCTAAACCAAGAGGCACATATCCTATTGTAGCCCCTTGAATTAGAGCTCAGCATATCTCAATAAAAAAATGGTGATTGTGCAACATTAAACGAGATGAAGTTGAGAAAGAAAAGATGCACAATGGTAAGATCAATCTCATTTGGACCCTCTTGTTGAAATATCTTTTCCATTGGATCAAATGCCCCCTTTTTGTTGCTTGAACTGCACTCGTACTCCCAAATGAATAATTGCTAAATGATTTTCTTAAGAATGGAAGAGAATCCTCTTTCTTGGCTTTCCTACATGTTGTTGCCATCATCGCCAAGCTAGCATTGGCCTCTCTTTCCAATTGTCTTTGTTTCAATGCACTCACTCTTGAACATGCTCCAAGCCCACAAGGTGTTACCCAACAAATGGCCCTTAACTCGAAAGTAAGTGCTCTTAGATTGATTATGGCAAAAACCACATGTCCAAGGAATATTCCCTCCCCCATCTAACTTGGCCCCAAGCCCTTCATTTACAGTAACATGCTTCCACAAGGGACACTTGTTCTCTTGAGCCTATTGCCTTGCTAACACGGAGTGTCTTTAGCATTTGAGATTGTTGTTGCAACCCCACTTCTAGCATACGGAACACTAGCAAAGCCCAAAGAAAATGGAGGAGAGGGAATAACATTAGTGGGTTCATTCCTCCCTTTCTTTGTCCTTTTCCAAATTCCCTTGATGATTGAGCCATGATATTTGTGAGAAGAGGAAGAAGATAAATTGATGTAGAAAAACACTTGAAGACAAGTGGAAAAATCTAGTTGCCTAGCACTCTGAATCCCTTTAACAATGGACAATAACCCTCGATGGCACTCCAAAATGTCTTAGAACTCCAACTTGTTGATTGAAATGAGTATAACATATGGAAAGTTGTCTTGTTTTCATGCACCGCAAACCACTTTTACAAAGGACACATGATAGTCATATCTAATCTCATTATTACACTAGACCTAGAGTACTTAGTGAGGTTTTGCACTACGCTGCGAAATTTTGCGGTGACAACCACCATGGTGATGGTTCCACGCAAGGTACAAGCAACTAAATCAACATAGAAAATTGGCTGAGGACGCCCACCAACAATCCAACACATTTATAATAGTGTTGTAATTGTTGGACATAATCCTTTGAGACTTGTGTCCATGTAAATAATAAAAGTTGTAAATATTCAAGAAGATGAAGATGAATAGACTATTGGATAGTAAACCAATGAGTTAATGATTTGTATAAATTTGATTGAGATCTAATATAAAATCAATCCCTTTGGGAGCTACCACTGACATGGTATTACATCAACGTTGCTTATCTTGTTGTAACTCCTTTTTGTCAATCTGGTGTTTGGCTTGTCTCTTTTCCCAACAATTTTGTTCACACTCTTCCAATAACCATTCACCTACAAGCTTGTCATTTGTTTTCTATGCATGCGCAGGAAAAGACTGCATTAGGTGCCCCATCCAATCTCGCACCCATTTCTCTCCTACAAGGCCTCAAACCCTAACAACTATACTCTATAGTAACATTTGTCTACTCACAACTGTGTCATGTGCTTCATGCTCAAATTTGCAACCAGACATTTCTCTTGTCCATTTTGTCTCCCTCGGCTCCTAGAGAATGAAACATATACCCATCTTCCCTCTTCAGCTGTGTGACCATTTATGATCTTTACAATTTTGAGCAAGTTTTCTTTGGCCTGTTGGGATCCTTCATAGCCTTAAGCCGTTTCTTCTCCTTTCGAGCACACAATATCAGACTCATGAAGGTTTTCTTCATCTTCAACCCGAGCAACTTCCAAGCCCTTTTCATTTGGGAATCTCTTTCTGCAAGAGCAATCATAATTGGATTGATCCTTAGTTCCTTGCTTTCTCTTAAAGATTTACTACTTAGCTAACTACCTACAACTTGTAAGTTACCACACTGCCCCTCTACCTTACATTCTCCTGAAAGTTACCTGGTTTCATTTCAACTTTCATTAGCATGAGTAGATCATCTTGTTGATTCCAAACTAATATCCACTAAATTTTCAATAGAAGGTTGTGGAGAGTTTGGATTCAATTCATTTAATCCCAACTTCTATCAGAAACACTGAAGGGGTTGAATCAGTGTTTCCTTCCAATTCGTTAATTTTTCATCTTCAAAGCATTAAATTCACATTAGCATTAGATCAAATGTGAATCAACATTACATCACATCACATGAACAGTAAACAACACCATTCAACAATCCACGACATTAAATAGTATACAAGAAATTTTAGGTGGAAACCCTTCCAGGTGAAAATGTTGGAAATATAGGTAGTGTCGGTCTTCATAATGTAATTCAAATGTACCATTGATATATCTATCATATTCATTTATTACATTCATCATTATTATTTTATTTTAGTCAAAGAATGTTCTTCATGCTTATAGAGTCAAAAAAATTTATTTCAAGTCAAAAATTATGTACTTGAGTCAAGTCCCATTGGACTTTTGAAACAAAAAGAAAAGAAAAAAAGTGTCTTGAGTCAAAAAGTCAAATTGTCCACCACAAGACCAAGTCAACCCTCATTGGACAAGTCAGCTTTAGGGGCAGCTATTCGACCCTCCTGGACATGTATATATAGAATTCAACTTGACCACTTTGGAGATTATTCACTCATTCATCATCACATCACTTTTTGTGTCAAACAAGAAGAAGATGGTCAAAGTCAAAGAAGAGAGAGTAAAGTCAAAGGAGAGAGGGAAGACAAGTTTTCTCCCCTAGTTCTGCTCACACGTGCAATTTTTTCTGAGGTACTGTAGCCATGAAATTTCAGGGGCTGAAATTTCAAAAGTTGACCATATTTCAGAGATTTGACCAGCGCTGACTTTGACTTGATTGGAGGAGACTTGGAGGAGGGTTGACTTGGATCTTTGTGGAAACTTTTGGTCTTGGTCTTAGGTCTTGGATATCTCATTTTGATGTGATTCTATAAGAAAAGGATTGGTTGGGTTTTCCCCCTTGTGGGGTTTTGCCCTGAATTGGAGCCTAATTATTGTTGTTCTCTGTTTATTTGTGATCCTTTTGTTTTGAACATTTGTATAATTGCTTGATGAAGAGAACATAATAAAAAATAAGAAAGCAGATAACATTCACAAGTTTATCAAAAAGAGGAATCAAGCTTTAATCTACACTATATTTGGTTTTTCAACATGGTATCAAAGTTATGGTGAAGGCAAGAGCATCTTTAAAGATACCCTAATCAAGATCAAGTTTGGTGTGCAAAGAAGATCAAAAGAAATCCAAATCACTGTGACAAATCCAAGTAACAAGTTTTGTGTACTCCTATGGAGTGATTTCTAAACCTAGTGAAGAATGACTAAAAAAAGACTTTATGAAGGAATACTAAGAAGAGTCTGAATCTCTGAGATTCTTATGTGGCATCTAAACTTACTGTGGGAGCACTTGTCTGTCGCAACCAAGCATCATTCTTCTGGTTTAATTGAGTTTATGTTAATTTTAGGTATGTTCTATGCTAGAGCAATTTATTTCAATTTTCACAGTTAGCTCAATATATTTTCCAAATTAGCAATCACATCAGCATTAAAGTAAACTACAAATAAAACATAAATATAAATTGCTGAAGACAAGCCAAGACAAGATGACACAAGATGTGGCGCTAGCCAGGGACAAACCCCAATGTGGGGAAACCCTTGAACAATTCTTCTTATATGTTCTTCAATAGTTCAGCAGAGAGACAGAGAGATAGTACATTTACAACAGAGGACAACACTTTGACTTATCTAGATAAGAGCATAGATCATCTTTAAGAAGATGATACAGGAGATCAATTGAAGACATGCTGCTTCAACTGATTCTCCAAGGTGACTCTTTCACCTATCGTTGTGCTGCACCTCGTCATCATGTCGCACCTCACCGTGCTGCACCATGCGCACCCAGCATCACTATGCTGCATCTCATCATGCTTCACCAATCATGACTATACCCATCACTGTACTGCAACATGTGCCATTGTTGCGCCATATTGCCATACTGTCCTATCTGCTTGCAGCACTATGTTTGCCATGTTGTCCCATTGTGCTTGTTGTTGCTATACCTTGCATGCTTGTTGTCCCAATGTGCATGCTTGTTGTACCTTGCATGTTTGTTGTCCCAATGTGCATGCTTGTTGTACCTTGTATGCTTGTTGTCCCAATGTGCATGCTTGTTGTACCTTGCATGCTTATTGTCTCAATGTGTATGCTTGTTGTACCTTGCATGTTTGCTGACCTTGCACAATGTGCATGTTTGCTGACCTTGCACAATGTGCATGCTTGCCGTACCTTGCATGCTTACTGTCCCAATGTGCATGCTTGTCATACCTTGCATGATTGTTGTTGCTATCATGCTGTTGCACTTACATCAGATCACTGTTAGGGGATTCTCTGATCATTCTAACAAATGTTAGGAAAGCCTTCACAATAAGGTCACGAACTGGTTGGGGCATCAATGACAATCCTACCAGCCCACACACATTAGCGACAACATATGTCCCAAAGCTACGATCACCCTTCTCCAGCATTCCTAAACCACACGTTGGCTTGTTATACCCCAACAGTCACAACTAGCCCTTACGCCCTCCACCAAAGTGACCCAAAAACAAGCTACTGCTACAGCAATTAACTCGGCCTCCATTGAGGAACTCAGGCCTCCTCCACGCTGTCTTAGAGCCTCCCTCTCTTGCTACGATTAGCACAATTTCAGACCTTTCATTCTTCCATAGACTGCGTTAAGGTTCTAGGGCAAAAATGTTACCTTAGGTCCGAGCTGCAAAGGATGGCCTCTGGCTGTCTAGCACGTCTCCACAGAAGCTGGCTGAGAATGTCAAGAAGTTTCCATATAGGAGGGTTATAAACTTCTGCAATAACTAGTCAAGAGGACACTTAGAATTTGCTTCAATCTGCCTTTAGCAATGTTCAGATTAGGCCTCACTGAAGGTGCTTCAGATAGTTCAGATTAGGGCTCAAGTAGTGACTTTAATGCCTTAGAGATGTCAACAAAAGGTTCGTCAAGCTGCCAACGAACTTGAAAATGTGCTTCTCAAATTAGTGTCGAATAACCCTTAAATTCTGTGTGACATGTCACTTCCTCAAGGCTGAATTGAGGGTTATATGCCTCTGCAACAGAGGTCGGAATTACTCCATTAATTACACAGGACTGCCTTCAAAATCAATGCCATTAAGATCTGAAAAGAAGGCTAAATAGGCCTCAATGATAGACCTTAAGAAAAGTGAATTCTTCTCTGAAGGATGACCCAAAATAGCCCTTCAAAACTTCTCACAAAAGGACATGGAATATGGCAATAAACCTCAAGTCCGAGCCTCAGGATACCGCAACAATCTTCAGGTTCAAGCCTATAACAATACCTCGGATCTGATCTTCGAGAGGTTTGCCTCAGGGAGGCCAAAATAGGGCCTCAGGGCCTGCGCACTATAATCAAGAGTATAGCCCTAGACGTGTGGAAATATGACCTCAAACAAATGCAAAGAGTGTATGATGAAGGTGGTCACTGAGATCTGTTATAAAACCCAGCAAAATGCCAACAAGAAAATGCAAGAAATGGAAGCCCAAGACCCTTTTGAACTCGAACTTCTCCTTGAATCTGCGTGTAAGCCCTTGGCCTCATAAATCTCAAGATAGAAAATGTGTTAGAATGAAGATTTTTGAAGAGGAACTGAGCCCTCTATTTATAGAGGATGAGGGGGTCAACATGACCTAACTGTCATGGAGCCGACCTTAGATCACGCCTAAAAAATGATTTTTTTGACTGAGCCGACCAACGAAACTTAAACTTGTATTTTCAACATTAAATTTTTTGGAGCCAAAATTAATTTATTCTTGGATAACAACTCGAGGAGGGTATTTTTGCTAAGCGAGGACCATCAAGAAACATTTTTACTAATAATAATAACGCCATCATGTGACCAATCATTAATCTGGCAATAGAGGGAACTCTTAGTTTAACTAAGTAGTTGTGAAGGAAATCGGGATCTCTGCGATAGCCATGGCTCCCTCTCGCATCGGCAAACCCTCTGGAGCTTCTTGGGCCATCCTCAGAGCACAGAGAGTAAGGATCATTTGTTATCTACAGCAGTCAGGGAATACGAGGAAATCGACGGCGCAAACTTGCCCAGATCTGGTGAATAAGGGTCTCCATCAAGAGCCGAAGATAGCCGGTAAACCCCTGATCAGTACAGACGAGAGGGATGAGATAATGAAATGTATAGGGATCGGCCATATGACAGCCTGCCCCAAAGCCATGGATGACGGAGAGAACATGATTGACGGAGGAACTGCCTCAAGCAATAATGGAGCCCTCAGGACAGAAAATCGCAGTTTCTATCAAAGGTATGAAGGAAAAATCCAGTTCTTTGCATATCAGAATGTTGATCTATTTTATTATGACGCCGATCTGGATATTCAGCTGCCATTGAACCCTGATAGTGCTCCATACCCATCGATATGCGGCACCATGCACAGATCGAATCCCGGGCAGATAGATCTAGACAATCTTGTGGCAGAACGACCCTCTTGGGCAACATTTATCTTGCCTATGCACAGATCGAGCCTTGGGCTCTCCGATCTAGACTGTCGCATCGTAGATCGACCCCATTTCTGGTCAGATCTGGAAACCCAACCACTGATTAGGGGTAATCAAAAGACGCAGAACAAAATCTCTGCTTTATATCCGCCGAATACAAGATTTGGATCCCCGATAAGAGGATACCAAGTATTTATAAAACTCCTAGAAGGAAAATCGAAAAAAAAATTGGGTAAAAGCAACTGATACTGTTAAGCAAATGCAGGAAATTATAATGCAACAGTTGGGATACCCCATCAGATCACAAAATCTGATACATGGGGGTAGAGCGCTTCAAGATACAAAATACCTCTGGGAATACCAAATTGTACCCCTGTCAACAATCATCCTCAATCTGAGAATAAGAGGGGGCGCATCCGTCAATGATAGAAATCCTTACAGGGCTGAAGGAAGTGGTACTGGTGCAATAGGGAAAAAACCAAGTAACATATCCTCAAAAACATCCTACAAGGGAAAAGCACAAAAGGAGCAGCACCAAATCAATCAGCTATGGATGTTAGGCCATACATTGTGGAACAGCTGAATCATACTCCAAAATACAACATAGATACACCAGAAATAGATGAGCACTACACCACATATGAAAGACAAGCAATAATACGCAGATTTAACTGCTTTTGGCCCAAACCGATGGATCTATTCCATTGGATCTTCACGAACTGGACCATGCAATGCGAAATACATCTCTGTTCCAAAGGATTTTTCATAGTAAAATTCTTATCAGCAATTGACAGAGACATAGTAATACAGGAAGGACCTTGGTTCTGGGGATCCACAAGACTCTTCATCACACCTTGGTTCCCAGAATTTGATGCAAACACAATGGTCGTTTCCAAGATGCCAGTTTGGGTGAGACTACACAATCTACCAGTACATCTCTGGAATGATCAAGTACTAGCTGGAATTGGAAATACTATCGGACGCTACATCAAAATGGACACCCAGCGGGTGGAGGAACGAATTTATACATTTGCACGAATATGTGTGGAAGTTGATCTCAGCAAAGGCCTACCAGACCAGATTCAGCTGAAGCATAAACAGAGGAACTAGACACAGATTCTAGACAATGAAAACACTGCTTTCAGATGCCGAATATGTCGACAAACAGGACACCCTCAAAGCAAGTGTCCAGCAGCCAAAAAAGACAATCGCAGAAAGAAGAAAACAGAAAAACAAGCAAAGGGATGGCAATTTCCCCCACCTACTTCAGATGACGAGGAGGAAGAAGAGATGGAGTTTGCTAACCCCAACCCGACTAATCAGATGAACAAAGAACCAACAGAGAAAGACATAAATGCACAGGAACATATAGACACAGCACGGGCAACTGCAATAGAGACTATGGATATGGGCAGAAATAAACGTCAACACATATCAGACTCGTCAGACTCTGATAAGGACAACCCACAACCTATGGCTGAAACAACACTAGCACTTATAACTCCAACAGAAACATAGGGGGTTTGGAAAAAAGTTGAGAAGAAAAAAGGGCGAAAAGTCTGACTTTTCCTCACCTGTACATAATTTTTTGTGTCACATGTTTTCTTGAATCCGTACACCCTGCGTGGTGATGAAGGATCTTTGCATACTCTTTGAACACCATTTTTGAAATCTATTTACAGCATATGCCGGAAGGCATCTACAACATGTAATTTTTCAATCATAATGAAAGATTACGATTTTTCCAGTGGAAAAAATTAATCTGGCAATAGAATTCGAATTTTGGGGCCTCTTAACCAAAGAATGGGCCTCAAACTTTAATCAAGCATATCTCCTCCATCATGACGAGCCTCGTGATGTGCCACATACCGTTAGAATTGACTTGACGTGGAGCATCAATTGATGAAGGTATCCAGAGCAAATTCATTGATCTTCATACTCAAAAACTTCAAGTGCGGGGCTTCTAGGGTTTCCTTGCTTCCTCCCAGGGCTTCTTGTCTATTGGAGTTTCCAAATGATGTAGTCCATGACATATATTAAGAGTGTTCAAGGACCGACATTGGCATCAATGATAACACCATTCAACAAATTATAATCAGCCATTCACCTAATAACAAAATCAAAATGTAACAAAGTCTTTCTGTCGTCTTTATTGTTTCTGTTGCATTTACTATTGCGATTTTTTTAGTGTAATTATTCAATGAAAGGAGTGCCATAAAATACTGTGTGAAAAAACATTAGGAAATAATTACCTAGCAAAAAGTTGTATTCTACTGCACACCTTGGTAGAATTTCAAAGTGGTATCAGAGCTTTGTTGAAAGATTAGCCATTGAAGTCGGCCTTACAGACCAGTATTCAAGAACCTGGTTGAATTCATTATCTCTTGTCAAAATGGTGCCAAGTCTCAAAGTTGAAGACAGGTTGGATGGTGCCACCAATTTCAGATCTTGGAAGACCAGGATACTACTTGTCTTGGAAGAAAATGACCTTCAAGATCATGTGAAGGAGATTATTCCATGGCCAGAGGGATTTGGGGAGAAAGCAAAGCATAAGAAGAATGATGCCAAGTCTAGGAGAATCTTGATAGATTCCATAAAGGATCACTTGATTCCACATGTTGCTGAGTTGAAGACTGCTGAAGAGATGTATGATGCTTTGGTGGGATTGTTCAAGAGTAACAACACTAGCAAGAAACTAACCTTGAGGCATCAACTCCATAGTGTCATGATGTCTATATTAGATTATGTTGTCTCTTACCTTATGAGAGTCTCTCAGTTGAGAGATAAACTTTAGAGCCATTGGAGATACCATTGAGGATGCAAAACTTGTTACAATGACTCTTAATGGGTTTCCTTGCTCATGGGATTCATTTGCACAAGGCATTTGTGCACAAGATAAGCTGCCCGAGTTTGATAAACTATGGATTGATTTTGTCCAAGTGGAGGCTAGATTGTTGTCCATTAATAGCTTGTCGAGAAATCAAGATGAAGAAATTCAAGCCCTAGGAAGAAAAGGAAAAGGAAAAGGAAGAAGAAATTCTAATAAGAAAGATACTGGTAGAACACTAGCTCCAATTCAAGATCAAAAGAAGAAGGATCTTTCAAGGATCAGGGGCTTCAATTGTTATACATTTGGTCACTATGCCTCGCAGTGTCCTCATAAGAAAAGGAAGGGAAAGCAGCATACATTAGCAGTCGATGTTGATGATGATGATGAGCATCCACCACAGAAGAAGTCAAAGGAATATTTCCTTGTCTCCTCTCTTTCAGACACTATTGTAACAACAATGATATTTGGTTGGTGGATAGTGGTGCTTCTAGGCACATGATAGGTTTTCGAGATTCTCTCTCAGATTTGACAAAGAAGGATTCAACATGGCAGGTGGAACTTGGAGATAATACCAAGTATGCAATGAAAGGAGTTGGAACAGTACCATTTCAGCTAGAATCTAGAGATTCTCTACGCATGAGAGACATTTTGTTTGTACCAGGATAAAAAAACTTGCTCTCTATCTCGACGCTGGAGGATAGAGGTTACAAAGTTAAATTTGTAGATGGTTAGGTTCTTGTATGGCCTAAAGGCTCAAACATAGACACTACAAGAGTGATTGATGTTCGAGAGGGAGGTCTATATATATTGCTTAAGACGTCCAGCAGAGTCCCACATGAAGATTGATAGTGAGGAGCAGAAGGTTCCGAAGGATACAAGTACAAGTCCCTCTATCCTATTAATCATCCTTCAGATTATCAAGAGGAGTCAATAGAGCCACTGGACATGCCTAGAGATGTTGTTGTGACTAGGAAGAGGCCAACATGGCTTCGTCACACTTTGCAAGATGCAAAAGGGCATGCAACTCCCAGAGGTACCTTCAAAGAGAAAAAACAACCTCAGAGATTCTAAAGTTTTATGGCATTTATGATCCACATCATTGATTATGAACCTTCCAGTTATGAGGAGCCAGCAAGTTAGCAAGTTTGGAAGGATGACATGATGGCAGAGTATTAGTCCATCGTGAGTAATGATGTGTGGGAGATAGTTCCAAGACTATAAGGGAAGTTAGCAGTGACTTCTAAAAGGATCTATAAGATCAAGCATGCAACAGAGGGCAGCATCAAGAAGTACAAAGCAAGGTTTGTGGCAAGAGGATTCTCCTAGAAAGAGGGAGTGGACTATGATGAGACGTTTGCTCCAGTCGTCATGTACGCTTCTATCAAAACTATTGTTTCTCTTGCTTTTGTTATGGGTCCGAAGATACATCAGATGGATGTAGAGACCGCATTCCTCAATCGTGTGATTGAGGAAGTGTGCATAGAGCAACCTCGCAGCTTTAAAGTACATGGGAAGTGAAGTAGCTCTTGAAGGCAATTCCTAGCTTGGGAATCATGCCTAGGCATCTGAGTTTTTTTTTAATAAATTTTGTTAGGAAGCAAGCTTGGTGTGCAATGGAACTTGAAGTCGGAGAATTACTCTATATAACTAGAAGGAAACGTCTTGAATATTCACAAACTCAATAGCTAAAAAGGATGACAGAAGAAAGTAGAAAAAGAAGCAACTCCCTTAGCAAAGTATTATTGAATTCAAGTAGTTAGAACATAGTGCAGAACCGCTTTAAACAATTATGCTTAAAGGGATAAAATAGTATTCGTTATAAATGATCCTAAATGTAACAATTTTACTCGTATAAGATTGTAGGTGTGACTTGCGTAAATCTGTCTACCTTACACAGATAAAACCTACTCAGAGACGCCTTTACGTATTTCAAGAAATAAAACTCATTCGGATCACAAAAATACTAATAAGAAGGAACACGATGATGTAAAGCTAAAGAAAATAACGAACGCAAGAAAAAAATTGTAAATGCATCCAAGAACTGAAATCTTTATTGGCTATGAAAATGTTTCATAGACTTCTCAATACAAAAATCATTCCTGACCCTAGCATCCAAACCCCTTTTCCTTGGTTATTCATTGTTTTTATACATTCCTTAGAAAAACTATTTCAGTTACAAGTATGTGACTCGCTCCTAACTAATTAATAACTAAAATTACAAAGCAAGTGTGTTTAACATTTCGGTACATTTGTAGCCTCAAAGAGCATAGTGTGCAGTATGCACCAGACAAGTAACTTGAACTACGATCTGAATCATCCGATAAGAGAGAGGCAAGAAACCAAGACTGCCAACATTGACAAAAATAACTTTAATCCAAAGTTCAAGGCAATTCATATATTTTCTAGTTGTAAGCTTTTCTTGTGGGGCCCAAATTTACTCAACTGCTTGGGGTATAATATGTCGTGAGGCTCCATATTTATATCACTTCATTAGATACATAGTGCAGAGGGAGCAATGAAGCTCCAATACATATCCACAGACAAGCATATTGCAGACAATCTCACCAAACCTCTAGCTAGAACGAAGTTTGTATACTTCAAAAACAAGGTTGGCATGATTTTGGATGTCTCCCTCCCAAAGGAATGTTGGTGTTTTTACAGCATCGAGCAGACATTCTCCCATGGGATCATGTTGACTTGACTACTGGGGGCATGATACATTCACCCATGGAGCCATGTTGATTTGACTACGAGTGAATGTGTTGATTTTTCATGATCTTCTAATATGATAATTACTTTCCAATGATTTCTTCATTAATCCATCTCAAGTTACATTCATCATTAAGCAATTATACATGAAAAATTTCAACAGTTAAACAATCAAGAAAGTGGGATCACAAAGAGACAGCGAAACACAAGAGACACAATTTTACCCTAGGAAAACCCTAAGTAGGCAAAAACCCAACAATGTTTTCTTAGGGAAAATTTTCAATTCAACAGAAGTACAATCTAAACTTCATAAGACAACCTAAAAAACTCCTAGGGCTAGACAAGCCCTTCTCCCATAAACAGCAGTTTCCTTTTCTACCTTGTTGGTCTCTACACATACCTGACCTAACTCAATCTTCTCTCCTTAATGTTTGAAGCTTCTCGGTCCCCTCTAGACGTGAGGCTCAGCCTCAAAACAAGTTGTTATCTTCCTCTTGCTTATATTGGCTGCCCAGAATTTAGGTTAAGGTCCCTTCTTCTTACAAACTAAGGCTCTCGACCTCCTTTAGGGCTTCATCCCTCCCACAGACACAAGAATTTCAGCCTTCTTAACTCAAAAATCTTCCTTTTCGCATGAGTGAACAAAGATATTAATAGATAATGATCCTCCAAATTGATGATTGAATGGAGTATGTTGAGTGCTCCTTTTGTAGTGATTTGGAGTACCCCAAGACTTCTATAAAGATAACTTCAAAATCTTGTTCCAATCTTTTACAAGAATAATGTGAAGGTCTATAAGAACAACTTTAAGATCTGCTTTAAATTTGCCCTAAGCAGACAAGGTCAAAATAACCCATAGAGTGATCTCAAGATGGCCTCTGAAAGTGGCTTCAATTTTGCCCCAGCCAAGGATGAATTTGGCCTCAGTCAAATTTGTATAGAGCTAAAGAACAGGTTCATAATTTTTCTTCAAATGTAGGCCACAAAAAATTTGTTCAGCAATGCTTCAAACAGAAGGTAGAAATAAGCTTAAGAAATCTTACCAAAATTGTCAATAAGGCAGCTTCACAACAATGTCTATATAAGATAGCCAACACTCCAAGCTTGCTTCAGATAACTTTTAGGGCTCAGTCTGTACAAAAGATTTTCTTATAGTTATTTTGATGCCACGACTAGGATGTTGAATTTTCCTTAGGGCCTAGATCTCGTCTAAGGCTAGTCACCCATGCAAACACACTAGGAACCCTCAACTTTTTAGTACAGCGGAAATATTCAGCAATGAAATTAATTAAGTACACAAAGATTTTAGCCCAAAGCTCGATTATTTTATTAATCCATCAATAAAAAAATCATGGGGCTCCCATGCCAAGGATCATGGCCCTCGATCACTAATATGGCTAATATACATAGCATACAAACTAAGGCCTGCAATCTGCTACTTCAAATCTACAATCTACCCAATGACAATACAAGAACAAATACACAACTTACTTGTTGGAGAAGCCCTTCTCCTTCAGCCCTTTCAATCCACATTTTACTTAACACCTCGCAGGTCCTTTGCCTCCTTTGACTACAGAGAAGCACCTCCTTGTACTTCTCTATCCACCAGCTTCTCACTGAGTATTGACCGCCCCAAATACTTGCATATATGAACTTCCAAGTAGGTCTACTACTCACAGTAGAATTTCCATTCAAAATCACTATGCATTTTTCCCTTATAGTATGTTGTTCATAACTTCGTTTGTGAACAAACTGAGATACAATACTTAGCAACTCAAAACTCCAACGCATTAGTCCCTTCGCTGCCCTACAGCCATCTCTCTGCAACTAAGTTAAGTCGCAACTCTTGTTCCAAGGCTCTGATACTAGGCTCCCATGCCAAGGATCATGGCCCTCGATCACTAATATGGCTAATATACATAGCATACAAACTAAGGCCTGCAATCTGCTACTTCAAATCTGCAATCTACCCAATGACAATACAAGAACAAATACACAACTTACTTGTTGGAGAAGCCCTTCTCCTTTAGCCCTTTCAATCCACATTTTACTTAACACATGGCAGGTCCTTTGCCTCCTTTGACTACAGAGAAGCACCTCCTTGTACTTCTCTATCCACCAGCTTCTCACTGAGTATTGACCGCCCCAAATACTTGCATATATCAACTTCCAAGTAGGTCTACTACTCACAGTAGAATTTCCATTCAAAGCCACTATGCATTTTTCCCTTATAGTATGTTGTTCATAACTTCGTTTGTGAACAAACTGAGATACAATACTTAGCAACTCAAAACTCCAACGCATTAGTCCCTTCGCTGCCCTACAGCCATCTCTCTGCAACTAAGTTAACTCGCAACTCTTGTTCCAAGGCTCTGATACTAGGCTCCCATGCCAAGGATCATGGCCCTCGATCACTAATATGGCTAATATACATAGCATACAAACTAAGGCCTGCAATTTGCTACTTCAAATCTGCAATCTACCCAATGACAATACAAGAACAAATACACAACTTACTTGTTGGAGAAGCCCTTCTCCTTCAACCCTTTCAATCCACATTTTACTTAACACATGGCAGGTCCTTTGCCTCCTTTGACTACAGAGAAGCACCTCCTTGTACTTCTCTATCCACCAGCTTCTCACTGAGTATTGACCGCCCCAAATACTTGCATATATCAACTTCCAAGTAGGTCTACTACTCACAGTAGAATTTCCATTCAAAGCCACTATGCATTTTTCCCTTATAGTATGTTGTTCATAACTTCGTTTGTGAACAAACTGAGTTACAATACTTAGCAACTCAAAACTCCAACGCATTAGTCCCTTCGCTGCCCTACAGCCATCTCTCTGCAACTAAGTTAACTCGCAACTCTTGTTCCAAGGCTCTGATACTAGTTTCCACCTCCCTAGGGGGCTTGGCCTACCACAAAAACACAGCGCAAAACTTGTGGCCTTTCGTCCCTCCACAACAGTCTAATTTGTGGCTTGTAAGACCTCTTCCAATGGCTAGATCCTCTTCCTTATACATAGAACAATACACAGACTTCCCACAGAATTTAGATGGCTTAACTCAGCTTGAACAAACTCTAATTAGGGCACAAATTATACCCATAATCTCGGTGATATTTCCTCCTAAACTTGGTTTGGACAAAGCCCTATTAGGGCATAGAAAACATAGATGAATCTTGACCTTTTCTTGAGCAATATCAACCTTCCTTCCAACACAAAATAGACCATAAACTTGCACAATTTCCTACTGCAACTCTCTAAGGTTCTTCATCTTCTTCTTCAACTCGATTTGCTTGTTTCAAATGAGTTACTATGGTGTTTTGGCTCAACCCTCAACCCTTCCTCCGACTTTTCTTCACAACAGCTAGCAGGAACATGGGATAAACTTCCACGTTGGCCTTAGATCAGGCCTTCAAATCCTCGACCTTACTCTTCAGCCCCTGCTGCTCTTGCTCCCTTGATGGCCTTCTTAGAATAGGAGTATCTTGGCCTCCTTCAGCAAAACTTAGCCCTCCTAGGGCACTCTTAGTAAAAGAGATATCACATCTCTCTTGCATATAATGTGTGAGACCTCATCTTAGGCCTCCTCTATTTATCATTTTCCTTGGGTCACTTAGGAAACCTCTAGATCTAGGGTTTTAGCCTCTGGACCCTTTAGAATAACTTATTATTTCTCTTTTAGTCCTAAACCCACTACTTTGGGTCCAAAACCCCACTTTGGTTAGATCACCCAACAAACTTGTTTTTGGTAGGTTATCCTTCCTCAAAAATACCTTCCGAGCTACCCAAAATCTAACACTCCCTCTTAGTGAGGAAGGTATTTCCTTCATGCTTCCAACTCCATGACTTTCCTTGCATTCTCATGACCATCCTCGCATGAGTCATGACTTTCCTTGCATAGCCATATCCATGCTCGTATGTGCCACGACCTCTTTGTACTTGGCCAAGATTTGTCTTGCATGGTGCATGAATATTCTCGCATGCAACATGACTTTTCCAGCGTGATCCATGCCTGTGCTTGCAGGATCTACAACTTTCCTTGCACCGCCATGAATGTTCTCTCATGGTTTGTGGTCGACCTTGCATGGGCTGAAAACTTCTCTATCTCATTAGAACCTGAAGATTCAGATTTCCATAGGGCGATTAATAATCCTTCGCAGTCTCCCTTTCAAGCTAGACTCCCTCTGAACCTACACAACCTCCACTAACTCACTCTGCCTTTTGTGCACACTTTGACCCATGTGCTCCTCAAAGAAGCTCTGATACCATGCTGAATTTTCCTTGAGCCCTAGATCTGGTCTGAGGTTAATCATGCACACAAACACACTAGGAACCCTCAACTTTCTAGCACTTTGCACAGCAAAAATCTTCAGCAGTGAAACCAAATTAAGTACACAGAGATTTGAGCCCAAAACTCGATTATTTTATTAATCCATCAATAAAATAATCATGGGGCTCTCGTAACAAGGATCATGGCCCTCGATCACTAGTAAAACTAGAATACATAGTATACAAACTAGGGCCTAGGGGCAGACCTTCTCCTAAGAAGCCATGTTGATTTGGCTAGGTCATGCTGATTTAACCTGGGGAGATACATTTACCCATGGAGCCATGCTAATATGGCTAGGGGTAAAATGGCCCATGATACTCACACTGCCTACTCCAGGATGGAGTGATCTATATAAATAGACATGCATGTGAGAAGACATTACATCAACATAGCAAGCTAATGAACTTTTCTTGTGGGGGAGAAATTTCAAGTAAAGAGAAATATGTTTTCAACTAAGAAGAATACCTCCCTCGTTAAGAGGGAGTGTTGATTTTTTGTGCAGCATTGGGAGGTATTCCTGCATGGCTAAAGTGTCTTCAAGTCAGCCCTAGATAAATTATGTAAATTTTTATTTTACTAAGACAAGTCAGCCTAAGAAAAAGTCAAGTCGGACAACTAGTGAAGGGACATGTCCCTTGGGTTGTCACACCCCTTTGACATGTATAAATAAGACATTGTGATGTCTCATTTGAAGAACAAGCAAGAGCAAGTCTTCTCTCTCTTTTCATCATTTCTATTTCTCCTCTTGAGACCACACGTGTGAGAAGGACAAGTTTGACCAAAGAGTTTTTCTGTTTGACCAAAATTGACCTAGCTGTTTTTGGACCGAGTTGACCAGAATTGACCGCGCTTGACCTCAGAGGTTAGACTAGATTTCACTACATGGCATTAACTGAATTTGACTGCAAAATGGCCACACGTGCAAAATGTTGACCAATGGATTTGACCGCAGTACTGAAGTTTGACCACAAGGCCAAAGTTGACTGCAATCTAGTTTTGACCATGTGATTGCCTAGCTTTGACTTCTGTGTATTTTGGCTGGTTTGACCAATATTTACTAACGGATAATTTGACCAGGTTTGACTAGTATTTGAATTCGATTATTGGCATAAATGTCTAGACAAAGTGTTGATTTGTAAACCTTGCTGAAGAATAATTTCTCCTAAGAAATGCTGTCAAGCTTTCTCCCAATTTTGGGTTTCTTGGGATAAAAATATTGTCTCAATTGTGCATGGTTGTCTCTCTATATAATCTTTATTGTTTTTGCTGCATTTACTATTGAGATTTCCTGAGTGTAAATATTCAATGATAGCAGTGGCATAAAATACTCTGTGAAAAATCATTAGGAAATAATTATCTAGCAGAAAATTGTACTCTACTGCACACCTTGTAGAATTTCTACAAAAGTTAAGAAAATAAAACAACTCCCAATTATCTAGTTACTGTGAACACTTTCTAGAGTGAACATGAGCATATTAGAGAGGGATATTGAAAAAACAAAACCTTCTTGCCTAAAGAAATCCATAAAATCAACTATATATGAACTGTTGGCCACAGATAATCTAAAAAGTGGTTTGAGGGAATATTAAGTTGTAATTCTGTACCAAGTAAAAATTATGGGTTTCTAATTATTACAAGAAGAACTACGACCAATAAACCCTGAAATCCAAGATATCAAGGCAAAATCAAAACTCTACTGTGAGGATTCAAAGTACTATGGGGAAGCATCATTTTTTCTTCCCATAAACTATTAATAGATATATCATAACCTATGTCCGGTAGTATGCACAAGTGGATGTCTCTAAAGACTTGGGTGAAGATATATTGATTGAAATAGTTGGCAAGGTATAGAATAAAAAACCTAATTATGAACAAGTAGCCTTCAAATGTAGAAGATGCATTGGGTATGGTGGCTTCATGTCCAACACAAAGACCAAATGCTAAAATCTTCCAAGAATCTTTTAGGAAAAAAGATAGGAAAGTGGAATAGAAATCTCACCTGGTAGATGGGTGTTGAACACCTAGCGAATGGGTTTTTAAGGCACATAAAGATGTTTCCAATTCAATATTCATATTAAAAGTATTGTTGATATGAAAACCCTACAGGTATGCCGCAGTAAACACCACTTGAGGTGCTAAACCAAGTGCATTTCTTTATAGAAATCAATGTGGTACGGCCTTGAAACATGTTTCCGACCATATGAATATGTCGCACTTGTGGGAAATATGCTTTTGTAGTATGCAAAAAAGGAAACACATTTTCGAGCCATACAGCATCCATGAGATGCATTTCAAACACTAAAACCTATCTTGAATTGATTTAACTAGGTTTGGCAAAAAAATATTGGCAATTAATGGTAATGTTAAATTCTTGAAGTAAAAGTTAGCACTTCCTTTATCTTTCCATTTTCTATATCTTTCTTTTGAGATTTCCTTTATCTTTTCTTTTTATCCTTTAAGAATTTTAAGATTACCATTGTTGAAATTTGGTACCGGAGGACAGGTAGTTCCTTAAGGCTTTGATCTTTGGCCTAGGGAAAAGTGTCCAAAAGAATTTAATTTTTCTCCTAAAGTGACTTTATAATTTTTATGAAGTTAAATCTAATTTAAAAGTGACTTTAAGTGATAAAATTACTAAAGTGTAATTTTAAAGTGACTTTTATAAAGTCAATGAAAAATTAGAAAAGAAAAGTGACTTTGGAAATAAATGACTAAGTGGGTCTTTATTAAAGTGGGGTGAAT
>APFE030034912.1:1769-15787 GCA_000404065.3 Pinus taeda | reverse complement strand
GATCACTGGTGTGCTTCATGTAAGGAACATTGTCATTCAAGGATGAAGAGGCAAAGAAAGACAATTGATTAACTGCAAATATTTTCCCTTGGTGAGGAAAATGGAGCACACAGAATAAAGAGGAGGCTACAACATGCATAGCATGGGTCCACCTCCATTTGAGTAAATATTATAGTTAATATTTGCATCAACAATTTCTACTTCGACATTAACTATCTTGCCTTCCAAGGTACTGGAAAGATTAGGAAGGAAACCGAATGGTCGAGAATCGCATCCATCAAAGGCTTCCAACGTGTTAGGCGATTGGTTCACTGTAGGAGACCCAATTTCCTTCCAATAGGACATAGACATGATGTAGGTAGAAGCACCTTCATCAATGACGGTCCTGTTAATCATATTTTCATTAATGACCACCTGAATAAGAAAAGAAATCTAATTAGGTAAGCGTGGAACATGATTTTCCATATTAAAGAAAATGAGATTGGAATCAGATGGATCAACACCTCCAATGGCTGATATTAATGATTTTCACTAAGAGGGACAGATTTGAAAGACCTCTAGAGTAGACACCGCTGATGGCGCTTCAGCCAAATCCTCAACAATATTATAGTGCTGAGCTACTCAAGCATTTGGATTATATGAGGACTTTTGCAACACACCTTATCAAGGTGGTCGGACAGTGGAATCAAGATTAGGTCACTCTATATAGAGAGGATCGGAGGTCGACGGGACAGAGGAAAAAGGGGTACTTTCACTTTCTTTCCTTTCTGTGAGGATTTGATAATCTTTAGATCTAGTAGCCACATTTATAGGCATATTCATCATAAAAATTTGGGAACCTGCACAAGCAGAACAATGAGGCTCGTCTACCATTTGGGTCTGCTAGGATGGAAAGGATTCTTTTAAGATAGCCAGGGTCCCTTTAAGAAAGCGACTAAATTCATATCGTCGGGGAAAATCCTTTGTGTAATGATCCTCCTCACAGATGAGGCATGGACACTTCAGCTTTCTTTGAGAAGCATTTCCAGCAGAAGATTTAGGAGGGCCCTGTTTCAGGGCATCCTTTTTGGCCTTGCCTTTGCCCCTCTTCTTACCCTTAGAGATTTTGTTTGGTATGATAGACTGGACAACATGAACCTCAGAGGTTTTACCGGGACCAGACGAATTTCTAGAGGGACTATTAGAACCATTTTTCGAGACCATTTTCTTCTTTGAAGAAGCTTTCACAGGAGTCTGAGACACAGAGCTAATCACACTGTTAATAGGTGGTGAATCCAAAGACTTCGATGTTGTCAGATCCGATGATGGTCTCAGAGCATCACATAACATCTCATACAATGTGCCAAATTATGAATAAATGAGGTCTAAATACTGAGCATGGGTGATAGCTTGCTCTTCGATAACACATCCACGCATGGCTATGTCCTTAGAATTTTTTTTTACGAATGATTTTGTGAACCATTCTATCAACAACTGATTAGAAATTTCAAACTTGATTAGGCAACATCGACGTCTCCATTCATGGATGTGATCGGAGATATGGGTCGCAGTGTCTTGCTTAAGTGACACAAGCAGATAGGTGCCAGTTTCATAATGAACAAAAAGATGGAAATGAGTGAGGAAAGCCATAGCGAGAGAGTTGAAGTCACTATAGGTACCTCGAGACAATTCGATGTACAATTTCAGTGTATCCTCTATGAGAGTCCTTTAAAAAAGTCATAGATGGATAGAATCATCGACATACAAATTGTAGGAGCACCAAAGGTGATATGTCATCATGTGGGCTTGTCGATCCTCCTTCATTTTCCCTTCAAATTTGCAAAAATTGTTCAGAACTTTCATTGAAACTATAGGCGAGTAAGGCGAATGAAGGATAGGATAATTAGTGAGCCTTGACACATATGGAAGTTATAATGTAGCCAAGAATGGAAATTGTGTATTAAAAGGCATTTGGGGCCTTTGGGTAGACCTGAACTATACAATCCATCCTTGTTGGTAAGGATTTTTCCCCCACACTGGAGGCTTTTTTCCATATGGAATCTGATTTTGCCCCCATTGTAGGTTACCTTGCTCATAGGGAGGATTTTGCCTTGGGTAGGCTTGATATTGTCCTGTCATAGGCCATTGATAGGCATATGGGTTAAAAGGTTCTTGAGCTTGTTCACCTTGGATGTAAGGATTTTGGAACTGCTGACCCTAAACATACGAATTTTGAATTTGTTGCCCTTGGACGTAAGGATTTTGAGCCTACTACCCCTGGACATAAGGATTTTAAACATGCTACTGTAGGGGTTCACCTTGACCTTGCAATGGTTGACCTTGATCTTGAATAGGATGTCCTTCCTAATATGCATATACGGCCTGCTACTGCAAAGATTGGATTTGCTGCTGCAACAACAGACCTTGTGAAGATGAAGGTTGGTAGGACTAATGAACAAATTGTGTTTGTGGCTGCAGAGTTTGCTATGATCATTGCAAAGGTTTCCCTTGTGGCTGTATCAGTCGTCCTCGTTGTTGCAATGCTTTCCCTTGCTGTTGTGAAGGTTGTCGTTGTTGCTGTAAAGATAGCTAGATAGTTTTTGGATAGTTCCCAAATTGAATCTGGCCATACCCACTAGGCACAGTGGATTGGCTAGGATGAACATAAGGTCCAACTTGAGGAATGTAAGGAGGGGTAACCAAGACTTGTGAACCATATGGAATGTAAGCCAAATGAAACAGAAACTGAGCCATGTATGGATACTAGTATGGGATGTTACCTGACCCGAATGGATCAACATGGTTAGGAATAGTGTCATAAAAAGGTTGATTCGTTCCAACCATGTGAGTTTGTGATCCACTCAAATTGGTTTGTCTTGACATCATGGAGATATTCGTATTGGGCCCCCCAGGTGGTGGCACAGTCTGTCCACTTACTAGAGGGGTTGAAGAACTTATCGAGACCTTACTTGAGACCGTCGGTTGAAACAATGAAATAAGTTGAGACAAAATGGTAGGTTGAAGTGGAACTGAAGTGACTGTAGTTCATACAATTGGTTGAGAGGTCATGTTCTGAATGAACAAATCTAAGGTAGGCATAGCAATGGAAGATGAGACGGGGTTCTGATATCATGACGAGGCACTAGGAGTGCCCGAAACCAACTGAGCTAGAGACGTATAATCATGCGACAATAAGGGATCACTAAACTCAAGATAAACGCTAGATGGGGTGCTTCCCATATAAGGGAAACCTTCTAAAGGGAACTCATATGCCTTCTCATCACCCACTTGAGGAGTGTGACTAGGATAAAATTCTGAATGATTTGGAGAGGAGACTGGGATTTCCCCTTCTGACTCCATAGAAAACAACCAATGACGAGCTGAGGATGAAAGAGGAAATAACTCCAAAAGGACACTAGGTTGATCGTACGGACTATAAGGATGTTTTGGAGATACCACAAAGGGGTCTGTAACCAGTCCTTAAGGAATATCAAAGGTCTGCGAAGTCTTGGGAGTTTGGATAGGATTATCAGGGGATTTAGGGCCAGATTTGTAAGGTGACCTAGTATCTGAGGAAGGAAGATGAGAAGAAAAAGGATGAATATTCAGGAGAATCCCAAGATCAACACCTTGATCCTTAAGCAACTGTGGGTTCAGGGAAAGCTTCTTCAGATGAGCTTCCAAATGAAGGAGAGGAAGAGGAATCAGGCAAATTTGATGGTTTAGCCACGACGACTTTGTACAAAAGAGAAGAGATATTAATTTCAAGGCTTTCAAAATATATTAGGGATATACTCATGATGTGGTCCAGAATAAGACTATCAGGAATGTGATGTGATCGTGGGAAAAAAAAATTTGGACGTTGAAATAGGTTGATTCCTTTTCATGTTTTAAGAGTCAAGAAAAAATAAAAGATGAATCTTCTCACTTTTAGTTTGAACGAGCTTAGAAGGACAAGTGCTCGATGATATTTTAAATTTAAAGAGTCAAAAAGACCAAAATGACTACTCAGGATAATCTAGGAAAAAATGATTACCAAGTAATCGTGAATTTTAAAATACCTCCCAACGAACTGAGAAGTACATGCAGGAAATCTCCTTGAGTGTTGTGTTTGGTGTATCACGTTTACAAGGCAGCAGACTCAGCTTCCTATGGACAAAGGATTGCAAACCTAGTGGGGTATCACTTTATATGCGTGATGGTACGAGAAGCACAAGTCTGTACTAGTGCTATCTAAAGCTGAAGCTAACGACAACTACTAGGTTTAAAGATGCCAGAACACGTCTCTAGCCTAGTCCTATAAATGTGAGTGTTTAGTTTCAAATGCACCTTAGGTTAATTTAATATATTTTAAAGGTTTATCTTGAAATTAATTCTCAGATTTTAGTCCCTATCGATTTCACCTAAAAAACTCTTATGTGCATCTATATGAGACAAAACCCTTTCATATCGATTAATGCTTACACTAATTGAGAGAAGAGAACATAATCAATGCAACAAAAAAGGAATCGAAGTTAAGATGACTCTTCACTACTTCGCTTTTCAAAACGAAATAATGAAAATTCTTTCCACCTCCTACTCTTCCTATCAAATGCAGTTCAACTATACCTTTTAACAGTAAAATAAGTTCACTTCATTTCAAATTCTCATGATGATGTAATTCTAGTTTTCAATGATGCTACTTAATGAAACATATCAATTAGACAAACTAGAACGATGTATTTTCTTCAATGGAAAGGTAAAATGAATCTCTCACATAAACATTTCAATCAACATTTCCAAACACCGAAACATTAATCAAATGCAAAGCACGATAACAAGAACTCCTTTAAAACTAAATGCAAATATTCAATCAAACCAAACTAAGCAATGTAATCTATGCTCAGAAAAGATATGTTTAACAAGAGAAGAGAAAATGAAACATTTCACTTGTTCAATTGAAACCAAAGCAAGATAGATGCAAGGACTAAAAAATGAAATGCATGAACTAGCACAATCAACAACTTGACTTGATGAGAAGACAAGAAACGAAATGGACAATGACCTAGACATCCTAGGGACACAAACCATCCAAAAACTCATAAAATCAAGTTATGAAATCTCAAAGCAACAAAGCAAACAAGCCAGGGAAAATAAAGTCAAACAAGCCAAGAATCAGAATCTATGAGGACAAGACACATTGGCATTGATTTAAGAGAAACCTTGATTTTAACCTATTGATATTGGCATAACTGTCTATCTAGAAACAAGCACCAGAAGGGGCTGTGGCATGACTGTTCAAGAGGATCTTGTGCTGATCAGCACTACTGTTAGAAAATTAATAACACTCATTGAGGGATTCAAATAAAAAAGAAAAATTTCCATAAACCAAAACCAGAACTGTCACTATAAATTCAAGAATCAAAGCAGAAGATAACATAAAATAAAATTTTCAAAGGAGAAAGAGTGAAACGATAAAAGTTGTCACAAATCGTGAAATGAAAAACAATCCAAAGAGAGGGATAGATCCCTAGTATGGTCGCCAATTTATGGAGTAGGAAGATTCTCTCTGCAGACAGAGACAATCCCTTTAGCCTAGGGGAGAGGGTTTAGGCACAAACAAGACAATTTGACATAATTTCCTTTATATTTAAAATGGACAAGATCCTACCTCTTGTATCAGTAATCCTTGTTTGATGAAGTCCTCGTGTCTTTGCTCCAGCGATCAACTCCTTAATGCTAATCAAGCACCTGAAACAAATAAAAGATAAACAAAAGCACAAATGATAGCATACAATATATTCAACCTACTTAAGAAGCTAAGGAGTCTTAAGCTACCCAATAACATATGCAATTGATATAGGACACAAAATATCAGTTGTATTATTATTATGACAAAAATAAAATAACAACCTTCGCCTTAGCATTGCAGGTTTCTTTTGACTTGTCTGGGTTTTAGCACCACTTTTAGCACTCAAGATTCACCTCAAAGAATTGAAGTTCAAGCCTTCTTCCTCTTTTCTCCAAAACAAACAAACTACAAACATATTCTCCCTTTACAAGTGTAAACTAGAAGGCTAAAGCTATTAATATTTTGTTGGTTATTCAAGCTCCTTCATTAGCTCATTGAGGATGAAAGAGGAGGACTTTATATAGTTTGAAAGAGGGGAAATGGATCCTCTTATGATGGGAGAGGTCTTATCCCTTTGGTTTTTTCCATTTTAATAGGGGAAAAGAGCCCAAATAGTCTCTCTCATCTCTATCTCGACTAACAATTTACCAAACATCCATTCATGAAGATTTTAGACTTGAAAGCATCAACTCCATTTTTAAAAACTTGCCAAAAGAGGGTCAATGCAGATGATGAATGGATTACCAACACCATGCAGTGCTTGGCCCAGTGTTAGACTCTACAAATCGGTGCAAGGAAGAAACTCGGTGATAGCGCCGATCATGAAAACTGAGTTTGAAGGAATATTATTGGGAAATGATGTAAGAGTGAAATGTTCTTCATATGAAGGGGAATGTAAAGACATGTTATTCATGATAGGAAAACACATGAGGGTTGCTATAGATTTCCTCAAGGATCAGGGAACGGGTAGTATAGGGACACTAAAAAAGTGTTGTGTGACAATCACCCAACTTTTATTTTGTCAATAGCTTCATTAGATCTCTCAATCGATTCCTTTTGTTCAAATATAATTTGTGTAGATGGCCATATTTCTACCATCGCTTCCTCTATCCTTTTCCAAATGCTCTCTTCAACATGTGCTAGGGTATTACCCATGGAATTTTCCTTTTCCATCTATTGCAATCTCTGGGAAAGAGTCCAGGATTTCTACATCTCTATCATGAGAGAATTCTCATATCTATTTCTTTGTTCCTCTAGGCCTTTTACATCTTCTATCAATTTTTTTAATTTCTTCTCCTTGTATCGACATGTTTTCCATTGATTGAGCTAATTTAACTAAATAATTTTCAGTTGAAGAAGAAACATGTGATGTAGAGGAGGATTTTCCTACTATTGTAGCTATTGTAGGAATGTCTGTTTGAAGTAGTGATACAACAGACACTGCATCAAGAGGAACCATATAAAGTTGAAAAGTATGTTCTTTCTCTTTCATCAACTTCTCCATTTATGCCTCCATTTCCTTAATCTGTGCACTCTGTTCCACCAAAAGCTTCAACATTTCTTCTTTCTATATTTTTATTTCTCCTAATACTTTTTCCTGGGGATCCTCATTGGCAGGAAGCTTCAATTGCTTCTTCAGGGATGCTATGTCAACATTGTTTTTCTTAATACTCTCTTCCATAGCCTTTCAATTACTAGATCAAAACCTGCTTCGATCACCATTTCCTCTAAATATTTAATTATGTTGTCTTTGGCCAAAGAGGAAACTTTCTCAAGTTTGAGCTGTGATTGAATATTGTTCAAAGACAACTGTAGTTTTGAACCAGTAGGGGTAGTTTGTGTGAAGGTTGAATAAGCCATTTCTTCTGTTTACCTATGCATGTCCATCTAATATAGAGGATGTACATCCTTTGCCTCAAACTAAAATGTCGTCTTCTTGAAATTAGATGCTGATTTAGGTCGCAAAACCTATGCCTGTATGAATGACATTTGCACTCTCCCTTTCTCTATGTCATAGGCCGAAATGAGTCTGTGTTGAATCGAGGAAGACTACCTCCTAAATTAAGCATAAATATTATCATTGTGGGATTCATTCCTCTGTTTAATTTCTCTGTATATCTAAAATATATCCAGATGCCTTTGTTCTATAAATGAATCTAGTGTACGAGGTGTTGTAGCTATATTCTCTTTGGTGTTTGAAGACGATGGAGAATCAATGGTTTTTCTCACAAACTTTAAATTCTGAAGGCAAGAGAGCACAATAGTACCCTATTTTTCCTCCAATGACGAGAAATCTACCTTGGAGCTTGTCTTTGTCTTCTTTGAGTGGATCTTGAATTCCTTGATTGAGACTTCTATGGCTGAAGGGGAGTCCTCCTCTCTTGGTCTTTCCTGAGTCTTCTCTCTAGGGGTAGGAGTGCAGTTTTGGACAACACCTATTCTTCAGCGTCTTGTAATGTGCTCTCTACCAAATCTTGTTGATTCATGTATTTTTCAATCTTTGGTCTCTAGGTGTGCACATAGGGGGATGCCTTTTGTTCCACCCTCAACTTAGAAATTACCCCAAAGGGGTAATAAGACCATGTGATGCTAAGGGGAAAATTCGTTTGTTTCAGTAGGAGTCTTATTGCTCTATTGTTACAGATAAATGGCCCTACCTATGTTTTAGATTCTGAATCGGGACTTCTTCTTAGCTGAAACAAAGTGAATATTATTTGATTGGATTATTTTTCTGATGTACTACAAGGAAAATATCCTTAGAGGAAGGTACTTAAGCAGTTTATAGTGTGGCAACTCGAAGAGATAAACACTGATTTCTATAAATGACTGGTATAAATACCAATTTCCTGTCTTTACCTACTCACTAAGATGCAACACCTTTTGAATGTCCTCATTGATCCTTGGAATTTGTTGGCCACTCACCAAACAAGTTGTTGGATATACAAACTAATCTATAAAATGTTTGAACCTGTACTCTTGTGAATGTCTTCTAATAATTGAAGTCTAATAGATTATGGAATGAGTCTCTCCTTGCTGATTGAATTTCTACAGTACAAAAGGAAACCTTTTTGTCTGGAAGAAAATAAACATATGGATAAGAATGGAAGAATATCTGAACATTCCTTTAGTTAAAAAATGAAGGAATTGTTCATGTATTACATCTGTAAGAAAGTGACCATAATAAAAGATTACTGATAGTCCTTTTTTTGTGGAAAGGATGGATAGAAAGCCTAAAATAAGCTCATCTACCCATTCATCTGAGAAGTACCCAAGTAGGCAAGACAAGACAAAGATGATATGTTTGGTTCTGTGGGGGGAAATAGAAGAGGGATAAGGGGAGTTTTTATTGGGCAATTGAGAATCTTATAGCTAGAAAACTTCAAAAATCGTGGATCCATAGGGAAAAGTGAGCTTTCAGTAAATTTCTTGAAGAGAATCAATGGAAAAGGGAGTCAAGGATTCACTATGTGGGACCTGCAACATTTGGTTTATATTCTCAGGGGTAATGGTGAAAATGATTTCACCCTTAGGGAAAATTATGGCACTTTTACTTGGGAGAGAAGAGGGATGGAACTTGGAAGAATTCAAGGAAATAATAGGATTGGGGAAAAACAAACAAGAATATTCTAGATTTCCATAGCCCAATTTCATCGGACTGGTTAAGATAGGTGTCACAAAATCAACAATGTAAATTCGAAGAGTTCGAATTCATAGTGTCTTTTAGTAATTTTATTGTCCTTGTCAGCTAAGGGAATGTGGTCTATATCCATAGAGGGATAGAGCATCGAGTTTAGCACAGTGGTATTGGTTTTGGGTTTGGGAGCCATCATGATAGTAGGATGGAATTGTAGAGGATTAAAAACGGAATTGCAGAGGGCAACTGTTAATTATGGGGGAAGAGAGTTTGGAGGCAATTCCTCTATGAGTAATAGTTGATAGGAAAATAGAAAGTAGGGATTCAATATCATTATCACAGTATAAAATGAGGAAAGAGTGTGGTTGAGGGAGAGAGTTAGGCTTTATATATTCAAAAATGGAGCGGGACCATTGGTAAAATGGTTGTTTTGGAGAAGCATTTACTCAGGTATAGGATGAATCGCACTGGGAGGGGAGTGGCAATGGAAAAGGGCAACGATTGATTGAGGTCATGGCATGTAATAGGTGGATAGGGCTGTTGGACTGCTGGCGGGAAGGAGATATGTGGAAGTGGGGGAGTTGAGGTGGACCGGATGTGGAGGGTGACGTAACCAGGAGTGTGTATTATGGAGGGAGTGGTGAAAAACCACTTTGAGAGGGGGGTGTGAGTGGTTTATGGTATTGAGGGGAGGTACAAAATTTTGTGATGGTGACACATAGTGGTGGGACCAATGGGGAGAAACTACTTTTTGGACCCCCCCCTCACCGGTGAAGGGAAACATGGCCAGGGGGGGTCCGAAAAGACTTCAAAGATGTCAGATGAAAAGTAGATTGTGATCGGGAGTGGGGAGATCTCGAAGCTTTAACGCTAGTGACAAATTGTCCCATCGAGCACATATTGTTACAATAAGGTACAAATTTCAAACAAATAAGACCATGTTTTAAAATGTTTCATAACAAGTTTAATTTTCCCCTAAGCTAACTTAATTAAAAGCAATTAGGGTGCATTTAGGAGTGAAAACCCTCATTTATTCTACAATTTAAAGGACCAAACACCTCTTCAAAACCAATCTAACAATTACATTAATCAAGATTACAAAGTTGGATTAATTTATTCACCTAACCTACCTAATCTAATCTTAGCCAAGATTACACTATTTTGCTAAGTTATTCATTCTAATTTAATTAACATAAATTGAAATTTCCTTGATCTTGATTAAACAATATGTTCAAGCAAGAGGAAGTATTGTGGCATTTTAAACAAGTTGCACACAATTTCATGAATTAATTCTCCAAAATTATTGTACTATCAGTGGCACTTCAACTCGCATCACTTTCAGATTTTTCTTTTCTGTGGGGTTCTTTTATAATTTTTTTCTTTTTCTTTTTCTTTTTGTATTTCTATTTTTTAATTATATATACCCTCTTTTCATTTTATTTTTTTCATTTATATGTATTTTTATGGAAATAATTTGCAATATGCAATATTATTTACAATTTGAAAAACTGAAGGAAAACATTCAATCATGAATTGATCCTATAAATTATATGACCCTAACAATGGCTCTAGCTGGGGATGGCACTCTCCTTGTGATGTGTCAAGAACAGTAGACTAGTAGCCTTGAACCATTTTCTTTAGTGTTTTACTGAATCTAATTTTTTTTTTGTAGTTCTTGTAGTTATGGTGGAAAAACAACTAAAAACTTAGGGCCTTCTCCATAGGATTCAACTTTCAGTGATAAGCTACCCCAACCATAACGATACAAAATAAATGATATCTACAATGAGTGTGATAAAAATTGCTTTTATTCCTAAAAAAGCATAATGTTTCAGCATCCTCCCATTGACAAGTCCTCTTGGTACCACTATTCCATCCATGTCCTTCAGAACAAATGCACTATTACCCTGTAAGCATGGATTATGTAAGGTCCCATCCACAATTTATCAAACTTACCATGCTTTCTTCTTTCTTCACTTCTTGTATCCCATTTCAAAACATGATTTCCTATCTGAAAATCATTCACCTTAGTTCTTTTGTCATATATCTTCTTGATAATTTCTTGGATTAGCTCAATTTTGTTGTGAACTTTTTCTCTTGACTGCTAGAGATGAATTGTTTGGTTTATTCTCATTTGTAGAACATTTCATTCAAATTTCGATTATTGAAGCATTTTCAAAACAAGATTTTCCAATGAAATTGGAAAAGTAGCATCCATCCCATAACTAATTGGTATGGAGAGATTCTAGTTGACTTCTTAGTTTTAAGTCTATTTTCCCATAATTAATTAACAAGCTTGTTATGGCATGATTTCTTGCAATCCTACACCAATTTTTTGATAATATTAATTACAATTTTGTGTGGAGACTCGACTAGTCCATTTCCTTGAGGGTAATAGGCCATAGAATGTCCCAACAATATTTGATATTTATTGCAAAGTTCCACCATCCAATTTGACATGGATGTTGTAGCATTATCTGTAATGATTTTAATAGGGCATCCAAATATTGAAAGAATATTATTCTCTAGGAATCTAATGATTACTTCATCAAAGGCTTGTCTAGTAGGTATGGCTTGAATCCATTTGGTAAAAAAAATGTAAGAATCCACTTATGTTGGGCAGAAGAGGAGGGGTGAATTTCTCCTATAAAATCTAGACCCCATTGTCGAAAAGGAGTTTCAATAGATATGGGTTTAAGGATAAAGGCAGTAACTTTCTTTTTCCCTCAAATATTTGTCATTTTTGACATGAGGTGACTTTCTTCTGGACATCAAAAAAATAAGGTTGGCCAATAAAAACATGATGTTAGGATCTTGTTGGCAGTAGTCTTCTCGTACAGGTTTCCACCATATTCTCCTTGATGACATTCATGCATCACTTTATCTGCTTCATCTTTCAACAAGAGATTTAGTAAAATCCCAACTGTATCTTTCCAATACAGATTATTATCCAAAATAAAAAATTTCATAGTTTTGAGTTTAAGAAATCTAGTTTTCGTTTTAGTCAAACCAGGAGGAGCTTGTAAATGATGTAGAACATAAATAAGGTCTGCATACCAGGGAGAGGTAGAAAAAGACTCTTCTACTTGTGGAATCGCCAACTCTTTTGATTCGTTGAGTATAGCTAGAAAATTTATATCGAAATCATGTAAATTAGATTCAACCATCAATTTAGCTAATCCCTAACCTTTGATGAGATTCGTAGGTTTCATTTCAATGTAATATTCTAAGATAATGGCAGTACATTTACCTATTTTTCCATCAGGATTTTTTTGTGTTAGAATGTATTTTACCACAGCATTTGGAACAAAGGAAATTATATGTGAATGGTTTACCTTTGTATATTTTCTTAACATGTTTGTTATATTCTTTAAAATCTCTGCTAGATTACGAATGAATCTCCTCAGAAAATTTATCTGGCCAATAAAAGATTGAACTTCCTTTACATTTCTAGGGGGATTTATTTTTAATATAGCTTCAATTCTACTGGGATCTATTTTGATTCCTCCTTTTGAAATGATATGTCGATTTCCTTCTTGTAAACCAAACAATGTTTTCTTTGGGTTGAGGGGAATACAAAATCTCCTACATTTTTCAAAGATTCTCCTTAGGTGAAGTAAGTGTTCCTCATTTGTTTTCGAAAAAACAATGATATCATCAAGATATATGACTATAAATTGACCCATTTTCTTTGCAAAGGTGAATTCCATGGCTCTTTGGAAAGTAGCACCAGCATTCATTAGACCAAAAGGCATTTTCACATACATGAAAATGCCCCAGGGTGTAGTAAATTATGTCTTTTCTTGGTCATTGTTGGAAATAATACTGAGAGGGGGGGGTGAATCAGTATTGTCAGATCAGTAAAACCTTTCCAATTTCATACACAGAAACATATACGCTACTTCAATTAAGTTAACCCGCGTGTACACGCTACTGTGTCTAATGCAACTTGCGTATATCCAGAGATCTTATAATTCAGTTAGCTTAATCTTTAGTAGATGCATCAGAACATTATTAACCATATCAACAGTTAACAGGTGCAGTATAATAGAATAGAACATCACTCAAAAGCCACACACATGAACACCATGATATAAGGTGGAAACCCAATGTGGGTGAAAACCACCTGCTGCAATTCGTCTCTTTCTTCTTTAATAAGAAACCTCTTTTACAATGTACTGGTGCAGTCCTTTACCAGTACGCAGGCTAAAACCTGCAGAGGGCTACAACCCTCTTAGCTCTTGTACTAGCTGATCCATTTACTAGTACGTAGGTGCTGACCCTACAGAAGGCTACAACCTTCTTTCATTCAGGGACCACGTTTCATCAATTTTCAGACTGGATCCAAGAGTACAAAACAAACATTACTGCAATACAATCATCAACTTATACTTGCATCATAGTTCATCAAAAAACCCAATACTGAATCACTGAAACCCTGTCATCAAGAACACAGAACCCAAACCAGAGCCCAGAACTCTGCAACAATCACCAGAATCAACAACAACCTGAAATATCAAATCTTATTATGCATACGCTACTTCACTGTACCAAAACCGCGTGTATACGTGCTTTCTCCAAAGGAAACCCGCGTGCAGATCTAGAAATAATTACTTATGCCTTCGCTATCAGATCCGACCCTTGCCAAGCGTCCTGAATAGATAACCAGCAAATACCAGATCTTCTCACTTCATCAGACACCCATTGCCCCCTCTTTGCCTAATGATCTTCTCCTTATATAGCCTTAGGCCTTGCTCAATACCATGGTCCAAAACCATAACAAACCAATACCAT
>APFE030034907.1:5182-59570 GCA_000404065.3 Pinus taeda | reverse complement strand
TATATATATATATATGTACATATACCAAAAAAACATCAAAACATATACCAAAGACATGTACAAAAACACCATACTGAAAATTCCTTGCCTCAATCGGAAAATAAGGAAGGATACATAGGCCACATCTAATCCTCCATCTCCGATATAACTTCACAGTCCCAAAGTGCTTCCACTACAATTTAACCTTCTTGATTTCTTGGTTTCTTAGCATGAGCTCCTTGTTCTACAATATACACTAAGGCTTTGGCTCGAATTCTCCATCTTTTTCCACCTGCAATACAATCCAGTCAATCACATGATCAACATCGTTAATAGACTTCTTAATCAATGACACATGGAAACATCATGGAATTTCACTGTCAGAGGCATTGCAAGTCAATAGGCTGCTAGCCAAATCCTCTCAATAATATTGAACGGTCCACAAAACCATGGTGCTAGCTTGGCACATGATCTAATCCGCAAGGAGCTCTTCTTTGGTTTGGTGTGCACGTACACCTATTCCCCAACTTGGAAATACTTGAACAACCTATTCTGATCTGCATAACTCCTCTACCTGTCTTGTGCTACCTTTAGATTCTCTTTTATAACCTACATCTCCTGTTCCATGTCTACAAACATGTCCAGTCCAATCAACACCCTGCTAAGTGAATCTCTATAACTAATGGGAGTATTGCAACTCCTCTAATACAATGCCTCGAAAGGACTCATCCTTAATGAATCCTCATAACCATTATTGTACGTAAACTCAACCAAGGGCACATACGTCACCCACTTCTATTAGTAATGAATGACATTCATCCTCAACATGTCCTCCAATATCCTATTGACCCTCTATGTTTTTCCATCAGTCTACAGATGATAAGTTGTACTTAAAGCCAAGTCTGCACCCAAACCTACAAATAACGCCTTCCAAAACTTGGAAGTGAACTTTGCATCCTTCTCTGACATAATCTTATTTGGATAACCATGCAACCTGACCACATCTATGATGAATACCTATGCTACATTGCTAGATGAGAATGTAGACTTCACTCAAATGAAGTGTGAAACCTTTGTCAACATTTCCACAACAACCATGATGGAATCATGTTTTCTCACTTTCCTTGAAAACCTTGTGATGAATTCCATGGAAACAACCTCCCATTTCGATTATGTAATTGCAATTGGATATAGCAATCCACATGGATGTTTACACTCTTCCTTCACACGTTGACAATCAAAATAGCTAGCCACAAACTCTTACTACATGCCTGTTTAGGTTCGTCCAATAATAAAATCTTGTCACTGCTATCATTGGCTTCTAATAATCTGGGTGACCCGAATATGGTTTCACATGAAACTCTCTGTAGGTCACCTTCTTGAGCTCACTACTTTCTAACACATATATCATGTCTATGAATCTAACGAGTCCATCTGTTGTAAGAAAATAGTCCACATCCTATGCACTTTCCCTTGTACCTATGCCACTACCTGTACCTGTACCACTACATTACCATCACCTATACCTACACCAGCACCCTATTGTAACCTGTGCATAATCTCCATATATTTGACATGTTGATTACCTGCCTAAAAGATCCTATCCTGTCAGTCTGTTCAATAGAAGCTCGTAGCTTCTAAGTAATTTAGTTGTATCCTCTTGCTTTCAGCATCTTCCACCCTATTCTCTTTTCCTTTGACATAATTGATCTACAAATCAAACTCACTGATCGTGGCCAACCATCTAACCTTCCTAGCATTCACATTCGACTAGTTAAACAAATACCTTAACCCAATATGATCACTCATATGTATAAACCTCTTGACAAGAAGATAATGCCTCCACATTTTCAATGCATGTATGATCACTACTAACTCAAGATCATGTGTTCGGTAGTTCTACTCATGCTCATTCATTTTTTATGATTCATAGCACACCATATATCCATCTTGCATAAGGATCCCACCAAGTCCTCTCTTGCAAGCATTTGTGCATAACACAAACTCCTTGTCTGGATCTGCAATCATTAACACTAGAGCATGTCTCAACAACTACTTAAGTTGCTCAAAACTTTCCCCACACTCCTCCATCCATTCAAACTTCATACTTTTCCTTGTGATAGGATAAGAAATCTATGAGAAGTTCCTGATGAACTTCCTATAATAGCCTACCAACACCATGAAAGACCTCACCTCTTCTACATTCCTACGAGCTACCCAATCCATGATGGCACTTATCTTTTCTACATCTATTGTAATGCCCTCCTTGGAAACAACATGTACGAAGTGGTGTACCTCAATCTGAAATAAATTCCACTTCTTGAGCTTAGAATACAACTAATTCTTTCTCAATAACCTCAACACTGCTCCTAAGTGATCAGCATGCTCCTCTTCATTTTTTGAATATTTTGATATTTTACCAATGAAAACAATAAGAAACTTATCCAAATACGGATGCACACACTATTCATCAAGCACATAAATGTAGTTGGAGCATTAGTCAAACCGAATGTAAGTACAACAAACTGATAATACCCATACCTAGTGTGGAAAGTTGTCTTGTAAATTTTCTCCTCCTTTACATGTACCTAGTGGTATCTTGACGTCAAGTTGATCTTAGAGAAAATTGATGCTCCCTTCACCTGATTAAACAAATCATCAATCCTCAGCAATGGATACCTATTCTTTATGGTCACTTTGTTCAACTACCTGTAATCAATGCACAAACTTAGAGTACCATATTTCTTCTTCACAAACAATACTGATGTGCCACAAGGTGGTACACTTGGCCTAATGTATCCCTTCTCCAACATTTCGTTTAACTACATATTTAACTCAACCAACTTTTGTGTGCTCATCTTGTAAGGTGCCTTTGATGCTCGAGCTACCCATGGCACTAACTCAATAGAAAATTCTACCTCCTTATCAGGTGGCAACTCTCATATGCCCTCAAGAAATGCATCGTGGAACTACTATAGAATTGGGTACCTTCTCAACACATCTGCATCCTCAACTTCCTTACCCTTGTCACTAGATATGTGAATTATAAGTAACATACACCCTTTCTTGCAACTACAATATGCCTCCATAGTTGTCACCATCCTAACTTATGTGGCTTTCTTCCTACCTTGTAAGACTCTTGGTTCCCCATTGTCATCTAAACACTCAATGGCTTTGTCATAACAATCCACTTTGGTCCTATGAAGATAAAACCAATCCATGCCTAACAACATATTGTATCATCCCAATGGTAATACATTTAGATGTGTTGTAGTGGGCATACCATTCAAATCAAAAGCAAAGGCTCTTACCCAATGGTGAACTCTCTTCTTTGTACATGTAACCAACTGCACTAACCAAGATTCTGCATGCAATTACTTACTCAAACCAAACTTATCCACCAATTCAGGACTAACATACTTATAGTTATATCCAGGGTTAGTAAAAATAGGAATAACTTGATCATAAAGCTTACCATCCATCTAAATGATAGATGTCTAGTTGTTTTCCTCTCTGTTGTCCACAACTGCATAAATACGAGGAATACATTGCCGCACATCCCCAATAATCTACTTCTCCTAGGCATTGTATGTCTTAGCCCTATCAGCTTGATTCTGTGGAAAGTATCTACTAAGGTGTTCCTCACCACATGTCCAACAATCTAGCCATTCAATATCATTACCTTTGTGTCTCTCCTGTGATACATGTCCTTGTCTAGCTACATTAGACTTGTTTTGAGGTGCCATATTTTCTTTCTCCCCTACATTTTAAGGCCTTGGTCTCTTAGGATACCATTTACCCTTAGCTTTGTATTTTCCTTTCCATTCTAGATGAGATTTATTCTTACACTTTGAGTATTCATATCAATGCTTCAATTTCCCAATGACTTACTCAAGTTACTGAGGATCATCATACTCAATCCGATCTCTAAATTCTAATGGAAAACCACTAACAAATTTATGAACTTTAGCCTTCTCATTTATAATATATGGTACATACCTCAATAGCTCTAGAAACTTGGTTGTGAACTCTTCATATGTTATTAACCTCATCTTCCTCTCATATAATTCTTTGGACTTACTATCGTAGTACCATTCTGACAAGTATTTCTTCTTGAAAAGCCACTTGAACCCATGCCAACCAAAGTCATCTGTCTTGATGTCTCTGACCCACTTCACATCTTCCCACCAATTGTATTCTTTACCTTTCAAGTTTAAGACAATGATTTTGGCCTTCATGTTATCTATGTACTCATGCAACTCAAAGAATTTTTTCATCTCAAGTATCCAAGTCTTTGGAAATTCTAGATTCTTCACATCTCCATCAAAACTAGGTGGATTTTCTTTCTTAAATTCATCTAGAAAGTATCCCCTATAACTTCTCCTATAAGGATGATAATGATGACGATCATGATGTGTGTCAGAACAAAAACTAGAATAGTACATGCACTCATCACCCCTCCTATTTGGAGTGTCCAATGGCCTGCCATCCCTCACTATGTCATCTCTACCTGACCTATGTCTACCAGGAGACCTAATTCCATATGCCCCATTAGTTTTGTCCTCCTATACATGGCTGATACAAAGTGGCCGTTGGCGTTGTAGTTCTAACAAAATTTGAAGGAGTATTTCATTAACCTCTGCTTGTTTCTCATGTGCTTGTATGATCCTGTCATTATTTTCCTTGCAACTCCTTATCTCTTCCTTCAATCTTCTCAATATGTATGCCAAATCTGAATAGTGCCCACCACAGTGCTCATCCAATTTATGGTGAGATTCTTTATAGTCTACCATCTTGCTAGCCATTTGATATCTTTCCTTCAAGTCATACTATGTCAGATAAACCAAATCATAATAAACCAATGTACCTTAGTATAATATGGAGAGGATACGTCATCTACAAGATCATCCAAATCAACATGATACATGTATAAATAATCATAACAATATATAGACATATACAAGTAAGTTCGTCAACACATAAACATCATTCTAGATCGAATCCATTCATTAATACATGACCATATCAACTACACATACCATGACCTCATGCATGACAACAACCTTTACACCACTGTAAACATGGTCACATGAAAACATCAACATGCATTAGAAATGTGTAATCAACAACACACACGCATGAATGCATGTAATCAATCATAAGAAAACAATACTTGTAACCAAACCTATAAGAATGATACACATAACAAAGCATATAAGAATGTAGCCAAACATACGAGAATGAAACCAAGCATGTAAAATGATACATGTAAGCGACATATAACAACATGTAACGAGTCATACATTAATGATGATGCACTCTGCAATGATAACACCAACGTCCAGATGACGACATCACTACAACCATGATCAACATGAAGAAAATGAAACAAGCACATGGAATGCAAGCGTAAGAGACACGCATGCAACTGACATGCATTCATGACCAACACACAACCCATCTAGTCTAATGGGTGAACCATGTTATGATACCAATCTATAACACCCTCCTCCCATATCTACCAAAGCAATTGACCCACTAGGGTAAACATGTGATGAGAGGCCACTATGATATGATTCAACCTCCTAAATCAGGTTAAGGAAGTTGAACCGACACAAACACACCATAAAAACATTCAAAATTAGCATTACGATCCTCAAGAATGAACCCTACTTTACTACCAACTAGCCCATGGGTATCACTGATATTTTGAATCGCTTGATACCCATATTCTCTCATGTTATAGGCCTTTGAGCATCTAGGAGGCTCTAGATGCTCTCATGTTATAGGCATGCCAACGTCTAGGGATTTATTTGTCCAATTTTATGCCATCGTCCTCGGGATTTGAGCCACCTCTTCAGGGCTAGAGCCTATGTCACTGCCCAGTATGGAATGACATCTTAAAAATAGTAAAATAATAGGAAAACAATGATGTAAAAGAAATTAGTTTAAAAAGCCCTTAGCCACACCCCTAGTAGCCATGACAAGCATTTCATCAAACATATCACAAATATGTAACCTACAGGTGTAAATAATAGATTTAAGCATAGAGATATCATACTAATCTGAGAATCACTAAGAACCATTTTTCCCTCATGTCATATGATGCATTATCATCTATTAGTTCATAGATACATTGTCCATTCATTTACAAGTAAAAACATGATAAGTGCCATCCATAGTTGTTGTCATAAAACGTACACATAAGTAACATAGTAACAAAAAAAATACCATAAATAAATTAGTTGTATAATTCACATATGAACCAGTACGTTTGCACATGAAAACCAAGGAAATGAATTTCTCATTAATGAATGTAGAAACCAATCGGGGATGGTACTACCACCTTCCACCTAACCATAGATTGGATGAGCCAAATCTCTCTTCAACCAATCACCCATGTTCCATATTCCAAGCATGAATGTGGGACTCATAACCAAATAAAAAGGACCAAACAAGTTTTTGAAGTTATGAAGTATGTGTTGTCCTTGATGGAAACCTACTTGATGAAGGAAAACCTACTTGGTAGGTTTTCTAAAATATGGAAACCTAATTGTTGAAGATGTAAACACTATGTGACAAAGATTTTTACAAATCTGATAAAGTGCTTTGACAAAGGCATAGCAGTTCAGAGGTAAAGGTATGATAACGTTGAAAGTGCGAGACGTATATGTGGGTTCTGTTAAGGAAAGATACGTATAGCTTTCACACCATGGTATTCTAAATACTAAGGGTACTTACCATGGTATTTCCATGTGGTAGTGAACCCACTAATAGATTTTTTGATCTCGTCTAAGAAAACCATCGGCTGGAATATGGTTTTGACGTGTGGTATTGGATAAAGGGTAAACTATATAAGGTGATGAAGATCAAAGAGGTAGAGTGTGGAAGTGATGGAAATCTTATGAATAGTTAGATCTGAAGCAAATATACATGTAATGGGATATCGATATTTGGTTGATCTAAAACTAGGTATGCACTTGGGAATTTGATGAAGGATTAGATATAATAGATCTGAGATGACAATCATGATTATGAGATTATTTAATCTGTGTTAATAACATATTATCTCGTGATTTTCTTGTGTATACTGAGATATGGGTTATTGGAAATAGTACAGAGAGGCGGGGAGGTGAATCAGTATTATTAAATTCTTTTCCAATTCACACAAAAAATTGTATACGCTACTTCAATTAGTGAAAACAGTGTGTATACACAACTCTAGTTAATGAAACTCGCGTATAACTTGCAGACTTATAATTTTAATTTATTCTTCAGATGTTGATCATTAATCTGTGTGTCAGAACCATATAAAAAGTAACCAGGAACAAAAAAATAGAACAGACAGTCATACAAAAGAACACAAGATGTAAGGTGGAAACCCAATGTGGCGGAAAACCACTTGCTACAATTTGTCTCTATCTTCTTTCAATTAGAAACTTCTTTTTACAATGATTCTGTACTGGTGTAGTCTTATATTAGTACGCAGGTGGCTACCTACAGAATTCTACAACCTTCTCTCGTTCTCCAGCTTCACTTGGAAGGTCGCTACAACCCCCTCTAGCTCTTGTACTATCTGAGTTACTAGTACGTAGGCTGCTACTTGCAAAAGGCTACAACCTTCTCTTTTCTTCCAAGGACCACGTTTCATAAATTTTCAATCTAGATCCATGAATAGTATCAATCAAATATCAAGTATATCTCCATCAATAAATCTCCTTTGTACCAACCAATCACTTCTCAGAACGTTGTAACCAGAAAATAGTACTAGTAACCAAATACCAATTTTGAACCCAGAACAGTGCAGCAATAAACGGAAGTAGCTAAAGCATATTTCATGAGACGTACACTACTTCACCATGCATAAACCTATGTACATACACAGATGTATTAATGCCAACCAGCATATATGCTTCCTTTAGTTGCTCAACCTACGTGTATACGCATCTATCCCACACTGAACCTGCGTATAGATCTATAAAAGATAATTCACCCTTTTACTTAATTAGACATCATTTATACCTAGATTATCATATTTATAGATCTAATCATGTGCCAGTTATAACAGATCAAAGGCTAAAAATATACTATTATCAAGCCTTAAAATCCTAATCCATCAATAGAACTTATCCATCTTTTAGTGCTCAGGTTCCTCTTTGGTTTAGATCCAGCACTGCACCATAAACCAATCACCAGTGTTCCAGCTCTTTCTCCTCTTAAGATATTCAACACTTAGTCGATGCCCTTGCCAAATGATTTCCTTTCCCTTTTATAGCCTTAGGCCTTACTGAAACCATGACCCAAAACCATTATAGGACCAATACAAGGGACCCAGTACCTGGGTTCAACACTTTGGATCCAATACCAAGTACCAAAACCATAGGTTCAAATATGTGAGACTAAATACCATGGACCAAACATAACTTTTCGCACATGTACGTGCTTTTATTTGCATTAAAGTGCATGCATACGCATACGTGCCTTTTGATCGGTGATCCCGCATGTATATGCGACTTTGTTAAGAGGAACCTGCGTATACCTCATTTTCTTTCATTCTGAGAGCCTAAACTAAGATCTTCCATTTGAGTGACTTTCCATCAAGGACAACCCCTGTGCCATAGTGCCAAACCTGTGTCATAATGCCAATAATCTCCCCCTTTAAACTTGATGGCAACCCCAAGTCACTCAAAGTCATTCTCCCCCTTTGACATCAAGGGCAAAGGGCAGACCAAAATATTCTCTTCTTTAATATACATTCTGTTGTCCATGCTCCCCCTAAGTACATGCATAAGTTTCTAATTGAGTTCCCACTTTGTTCATGCGAAGATTTAGCAAACCGTTCATGCTCCCCCTGAGCCTCTGCTAGACGGTCTCTGCTAGACCCATATCAGACTCTTTTCATCTTGAGCCTGGCCCACTGCTTATCTTCAAACCAACATATACGCAACTGTATCTTCATAAACTGGCGTATGTATGTGGATCCCCCGGATGACACTCGCGTTGTTGTGGGATAAACTCCCCTAGGGTCTTGGGTGGATACCCTAGCAGACTGGAGGTTATCTATACAAAGAAACACACATTCCATACAGCCATAATGCTACTATAAGAAAACTCTATGATAGGGGGCATACCTGAGGTCCTACATTTGAGAAGAGCCCTCCAGGGTTCAAACCCTTCTTGGAGTTCCTTTTGCTCCTTTGACCTGCAAAACAATCAATTCGAGAAAGTACAACAATATATGGACTAAACATCACAAAGAAACCATCTTCATATTATAAGGAAAGGTAGTTAGTTATGCAATTAAACAACTGTTCACATATGAATCATAACATGAATATCATAAACATGAAGAAGATCTATATTAGGAACAGAGACATGTGTTTCTTTTATTATAGACAAATAAAGTAGAAAAAGGAATAATTTCACCTGATTCGTCCTTTCGCAGGCTCCAAGCAGAACCGTCTCCCAGATTCGTCCAGTCTCAAGCCTTTAACAAACCCCTTCCATGACTTACTCCATGATATCTCAAGTAATATGAAAACATCAACACACACATGGAAACAAGGGTTTCCTGTAGAATGGGGGAAGTGCAGGAGGCACTAGGATCTTCAGACCTGGTCAAGGAAATCTTAGCATAATAATCTTTCTCTCTCTTCTCTCCTCCCTTTGGCCTTCCCATTGAAGCCTTTTTATACTTCTCCCAAAGTAGTTTTTTAGTTGGGAATTCGTTGGGAACAGTTGGGCCACGGGCACTAACAAGTAATCAACAGGTAAAACCCGTGATCTCCGCCTAAAATTAAGGAGATTTATATTTTTTTAAGTGTTTTAAGACATATATGCGGGTTGGGTATACACAGACCTGCATATACACTCATTTAGCTCAGGGAAATGTCATGTATAGGGAATAGAACATTGTTTTTTAAATTTGGTACCATGTCTTGAAGGAGGGGTTGCCCTAGGCCATGATGTAGCATCACAAACCACAAGAGTGATATTTGGAGCTATAACAGATGCCCCCTAATATATGAGGTCAAAAGGGGTACATGATGGCCGAAATGTATTAAGCAAGTTCATGGAAAGGACATCTGTCGAAAACTAAGAAGGACTGCACCAGAATTCAGCCTGCCAAGCCACAAAAGGATATTAGAAAGAAACACTGTCTAAGGTGGGTATACCCATGCTCAGAGAAAGTACAGCATGTCCACATATCAAGTATAAGTGGATCCACTAAGTATACAAGTATAAATGACTGGAAAATACATAATGGATCATCTGATCATGATCGAACAAGTACATGTCTGACTTTCACATATAAGAATGTCAATGATGCTGAAGGATGAAGTGGATTAGTGATATCAAAGACTGATCCCAAAAAGTACCAAATGAACATGATGGAATAAGATGGTACTACACTGCAAACTCAGGTACCAACATATAAATTGTTGCCATGAATGACTGGAACATATAAGGTGAAGTGGTATCAGCTAGTAGCAACAAGAGTAACTGTCAAGTGAACCAATGAATGTTGATACAACCTGAGGTCTTCACCGACCGCCGTGGTACATTTCTACAACATGGGAATAAATGATGTGGAGTCGACCATGTGAGAAATCGTTTGATTACCAGTCATTGATGTATACCATTAACAAACGTGAGACTACTCACCGATAATGATAATGAGTGTCAAGGTACCCAATACAATCCAACAAGTGTGAATAGATGAGCTGGAGTCGAACACCTGTAAGAATATATCGATCAGGAGACAATGATGTTTTCCCACTATCGTTAGCGAAGGATCTGCCACTAGTGACTGCAAACCCCAAGGTACTGCAAAATGGACTCTAGATCTTTTCCTCAGAGCAATGAGTCCAATTCGATAGGGAAAGATCCAGTAGAAGGAAGGCATTAAGGCATCCTCCATCAATCTAGCACGAATTTAATGCATAGACCAATAACGTGGAACGAATCGGATGAAAAGAGATATAGTAACCCGACCGAAGTACATTTCCGACGTACATAAGATTTGGCTAGCGCATGGTAGAAACCCTCTGAACCAGTCAATAATGAAAGTTGACACAGAGATGACGTATCCACCAATAGGTTCAAATGGAAACCAAGGTACTGCACGAATCCCAATGTGTGATAATGTAAGCTGTTGTCGAACACAAGGGAGACCACTCAGTCAAAGACCCATGATAATGATTGATGTTGAGCACAAGGTGACCTATCAATAATGAAAATAGGGCCAAGGTGTAGCTCTAGGCCTATCCTCAGAGCCAGATGTCATCGTCGATAAGGACAAGACCTGCCAGCAAGAAGTCAATGGAGACCTTAAACCGGCAAGAGTAAAGGACCAATATAACTAATGTGATGATAGACATAGTACTGACAACCAGGGATGGCCAACTAAAAAATAAGTCAAGAGACACCACAGAGAGGCTGACTCAGGCTAACTTCCCTTGAACAAAAGCATGACTCAATGTGACCATGTGGCAGCATATGATGACTCTGTATAAGCTCGTTGCACAGGAGGCACAAACGAACCCTCCATATGATTGGAAGAGATAACCAATCGGGGGAGAACTGACTCAATAACAAGGTTAAGGCATACCTAAGTCAAACTAAATCCCACCCCAAACGGAGGAGACTTTGCTTTGAGTGCTTTGTTCAAGGGCGACATGACTAACTCTAGCTGCCAACAATAAATGAAGATACTGTCCTGTTCCTGCTCTTTTTGGAATATATAATTTTTTTGGTCCCTTTCTTTAAAGCTAGAAAAATATTAAAAGAATGCTATAGTACAGTGGAAAGAATGAGTGTCAGCGAAGTAGATGATCTAGTTCTTGGGATTGGAACATTCCTATGCTCAATGTAGGGAGGCGAAAACTGGTCAAATACACTCAAAGCTGTGTTCCTTCCATGGGTCAAGATGTGTCAAGTTGCAGAAGTCGAAGGCATGCAAGTTTGATTTAGCAGTCGCCATGGTCAAAAGTTGGCTTAAACACGAGTCCAAGTGAAGTCGGCTCAAGGCCAAAAGGTGCAAATATTCAAAATGCAATGCAGTAGTACAACTCAACACAAAGGAGCCTCTAGGGTATAAGGCCAGAACGAAGCGAAGAAGCAAAGAGGAATGAGTCTTCATCGCATAAGTCATGGCGGGACTATAGCGGACTCCTGAACCTACTCAAAACAAAGTATCATGGGAAACAAATGTCAATAAGGTGCTAACTACGATGCCCATTTAAACGATGGATCTACCATTGTGTCATGATTTAAAGAATCAGCGAGTGAAAATGGTTTACGAACCATAACACGATGGGATCGACCCTATTGCAAGTGTATCGACAAATGGAGGCTAGTATGCATAATGCAACGGAAAAATGGCTTCCCTAACCTATATGCCAATGAGAAAATGATACCTGTCATGATGGGTCAGTAGTCATGGAACCGTCTCGAAATTGTCGAAAACGTCCAAAATGTCCTGAAAATCAAACCATTCTCGACACTCCAAGCTCCAAAGTTAAAAGTTACATGAGACCAAACAAAATCAAGTTTTGAAAAAATTTGACATTTTCAAAGCTTATAAAAGGGTTTTTGGACTCACCATTTTCACCATTTGAGTTTGAGAGCAGAAAAGTGGAGCAAAAGGAGAAAACTTCCCATATGCCAAATTTAACCATTCAAATTCTTCCAAAGTCTCCAGGTAACTCTTATTCTCATCTTGTAATTGATTGTGACTAGTTTTAGAAGTTTTAATTAGTGCTTTACCATTGGGTTTTTGCAAAAAATTCCTTCATGGCATATACGCGGGTTGGTAATATGAAACCCACGTACACGCGGGCCCTACACGCGACTGTGTGTAAAGGGGCCTACGTATATGCCGTGGACATTTGAAACACAAAAATAATGGTTGAAAAGCATTTTTCTTTCAGGATGCCAGTCACTTGGCGAGAAAGAGAGCATACCACAATAGATGATGAAGTTATGAACAATTCTGAGGCTTTGGATGCATTGCGGGGATGTGGTTTGCTAAAGTTCTTCAAATTGCCAAATATGAAAGTAAACACACGTCTGCTCGAGATGCTTCTTGATTATTGGAACGTCGAAGAGGATGCTTTTATGATTGACCAGATGCCACTCAAGATAGAAGTGGAAGATATCTACTTCATCATAGGCCTTTCCTGAAGGGGAGAGGTAGTACAAGCCCGGGGCAGAACACGGAGTAGTCTCTCAATCGAGGACTACGTACATATATATTGCCTGGGACATCCAAAGAAAGTCAGAAGTCAGATTTCCATCACACATGTGGCGAGTCTATCATTGAGGATAATCTTGTTCACCATAGCTCAAGTGAACGGATCATCTTCTTTGCACCAGGCGTCACAGATAACCATGAGCGTGGCAGTTGACTGTCTCACCATTGTGTTTGATTGGTGTACTCCTCTTCTGGCTAGTATGAAAAGCCAACTCATTTCTATCAAGAGAGGACAGACCAAAAACTTCAGCTATGGGACTATTTTGTGCTCTTTCTTCTTCGAGACAGTTCCCGCACTTTGTCCTAGAGTACTAGTTTCGATCAGCACCCCACGAGATCCACGAATGGGCAGGTGGGCTGACCTGATGAAATGCCTAGGAGGTGGCAAGGTCCCACAGACTGCATTTGATGACGACATATTTTCCTGGTGGGATCAGTAGATCATCGCCATTGATGACTATCCCTATGTCGGGTTGGATTTCCGAGGAGATCCCGATCTAGCATTACCACCGACCGCAGCATGGGGCGACATTGGTAGGTGATTTTTGATGTTATGATTTTTTTTATTTTTCAAATATAATAATGAACTTTGAAAATGTTTTTGATAGGATTCAAATGACTAATATGATGATCATGTTCCAGATATTGGGCCAGTACAACCAGATGAGTTCCCATGGCACAAATGTCACGGCCAAGGGGCCGAAGAGGTGGCTGCAGACACGGAGTGGACTCTAAACATAGTTCAGTGGCACTTGGTGAGACTGACTCACCAAGTCCCGATGGCGGCGGTAGAGGACCTTCCTATAGAGATGCAGCATCACGTGGTTGGCATTCCATGAGATTGGGTCCGAACTTTTAGGCATGTGGCCAATGCAGTAGTTGCCTACTTAGTCGCTCATCCTGAGCCGGGGAATTAGATAGTGGACATGATTATGGGCATTTGTGTCCCAATTTTGTATATTTTTTGGATAGACTTATGTACACTCGAGATGCTTTATGATATATATATATACATTTTGACTTTTCGATGCTTAATTTATTGTGATGAATGATTGATGTGCCAATCTAATGCTAAATTAGCGATAGAATTGGCTAACCAATTATGAGATCTTGGAATATGCAAATAATAAGTAAATGATCTTTGAAAAAACCTCACCCTTAAATACTAGCAATATAAACATGGATCCCTTACCCAATAAATGTTATTTAATTGTGACACTATCAATTGTGAATCAAGATAAACTACCAACAAGTCGATTTCGTGAGAAATTGCCTCAGATAGCAAATTAATGATGGCAGTATACTCAGCCATATTGTTTGAAGCGGGACCGATGCACACTCCCCTTGATACCATCAATTGACCAGTTGGATAATAAAGTACCCAAGCTACGGAAGCAAGATTCCAAGTGTGCCGACTAGCACCATCGACAAATCCAAAATAGATCAAGTCATCCATCAACACCTGCCAAAGCAGACCAAAAAGTGTTGATATCAAAAACTCTCGCTAAAAAATGTACAAATATACATAATGTAAAAAGAGGCCATTTCCTAGCTGCTACTTAAGCAAAGTACTTCTTAAGGTAGAGCCTGTTTCGAGGCTCCGCCAATTTATTTCCTTCGAAATTGATTAACTCATACGACCCTTTTGTTAAAACTCATTTAATTATGGAGGGACCGTACCACATAGGTTTGAATTTGCCTGCCCCCAAGGTGTCCTTATCTTGGTCGTAGACCAAGACGTGGTCACCTTCGGAAAAGACACGAGGACAAACAACTTTATCATACTGGGTTTTAACCCTTTTCTTATGAGCCTCATTTATTGTGGTTGCATCTTGACACTACTCATTGAGATGTTCCAAGTGAAGGAGGCACTCTTCGAGACTAGAGGTCTCTGGAAGGAGCTCAATAGCTAACTTAAGAGATGGAATTTCACATTCGACAGGAAAGATAGATTCCAACCCATAAACTAACTGAAAAGGTGTAAAACCTGTACCACTCTTAATGGAGGTTTGGTATGCCCATAGAGCCGGATACAACATAAGATGCCAATTGGATCGATTCTTGTCAACTTTCCTTTGTAGGATCGTCTTAAGAGTTTTTTTTACTGCCTCAACCTATCCATTGGCATAAGGATAATAAGGAGACGAATGTTCCTGCTAGAAACCTAATTTGAGAGCCAATTCGGACATTAGCTGATTCTGGAAATGACTGCCATGGTCAGTGCCAATCTCTCTTGGGATACCGAACCTTGAGATAATCTGATTAAAAAGGAATAATTCCACTGTCTCACTATCATTTTTATAAGTGGGCATGGCCTTAGGCCACTTCGTGAAGTAGTCTACGGCCACGATAATATACTTGTGATTCGTTGTTGAAGGCAGATTACAAGTCGTAAAATCAATACCCGACTTAGTAAAGGGACCGATAGTGACAATGGGGAAAAGAGGAGTTGGATGTGTGCGCATCTTCCGAGTATAAACTTGGCACAGGTGACAACGTTTGACTACTTCAACACAATCTTTGAAGAGCGAAGGCCAAAAATAGCCAGCACGCAAGATACGTTGAGCTATAGCAAGCCCTGATAGATGACCACCACAAGCTCCACTGTGGCAGTCATTTAGCATTGACTCTCCCTCCTCTAAGGTTAAATAGTGCCGAAGGATTGAATCAACCCCTCGATGATATAATGTATCACCAATGATGACATAATTTTTAGCGAGGTGACGTAATTTGCAACGTTCATCCTTAGATAAAGTAGAGGGAAACTTCAAAGTCTGGAGATAAACAATGATATCTCCATACCAAGGGTCAAGTGAAAAGATGAGGAATAAATGTTCATCGGGAAAACTTTCCTCATAAACAGTGTCCTCTCCACAAGGCAGCTTAGAAATTAGCTCGGAAAAAACCATATATTTCTTGGCTTTGGCGGACAAGAACTCGAGATCAAATTCTTGTAAAATGACAATCCATCGATTATATTTGCCCCAAATCACTCGCCTACTGAGGACAAACTAAAACAAATTGACTGTTGCCAATACAAAGGTTTTTCGTAGCAGAATATAATGACGGAGCCGCTGGACAACATGGACAACTACCAAGGCCAACTTCTCAACCGGAGAGTAGCGATGTTCAGGACCTATCAAGCCTCGGCTCAAATAATAAATCACATGCTCCGTAAGAGCATCATCTTCCTCAACGAGAACCATAGCAATGGTTGATTCTGCTATAGTGAGATATAAAAGGAAGTCCCTACCATAACTCGGTGGACTCAAAAGTGGGGCAGAGACTAATGCCTTTTTCAAAGCATCAAACAACCGCTACGCAAAGTCGTCCCACACGAATGGAACCCCTTTGTGGAGCAAACGCATAAACCCTTTAATGATGTTAGCATAGTTCGCTATAAACTATCTTAAGAAATTAGCCTTCCCTTGAAGACTTTGAAGTTGTCGAATGGAGGACGGGGGAGGCAACTGGACTATTGCTTCCACCTTGAAGGGATCAACCCTAATCCCTTCATTTGACACAATGAACCATAACAATTGACCAGACGTAACCGCGAAAATGCACTTGTGGGATTCAATCATATTTTATGAAAACGACGTCACTCAAAAACCATTCGAAGGTGACTGGGGTGATCAGTTCTCTCTCGAGAATGAGCAGGATATCGTCCAAGTACGCTTCGATGATATGTTTGATGTTCTGGAAAGCATATGATATGGCCCGCTGGAAAGTAACTCCAACATTTTTTATACCAAACGGCATCTTTCTGTATGCAAAAGTACCCCAAGGACATATAAAAGTCATCTTATGTTGATCCTCAGGATGGATAGAAATTTGATTATAACCTGAAAAACCGTCCATAGAGGAAAAAATCTCATTACCAGCACACTCTTCAATTATCTGATAAATGAATGGCATGGGGTAATTATCTTTTGGACAAGCCTTATTTAGGTTCCTAAAGTCGATGCATACTTATATTGTTCCTTGCTTTTTATCCACAGGGACTAGATTAGAAACTCAATCAGTAAGAGGAATAGTGTATATAAAACCCACCTTGAGTAGCTTCTCTACTTCAGCTTTAATGGCTGCCGCTTTCCTAGGATTAACGAGTCGAAGCCTTTGATGAACCGACTTTGCATTTTCATATGTCTTGATCTCATGTTGAACTATAGAGGGATCGATGTCAGGCATTTCTTCATAAGACCAAGCAAATACATCTCGAAATTCCTTGAAAAGGTCAATGTAAAATTGAACTTCTTCAGGGGAACACTCAATTCCGATGAAGAGATTCTCGATCATGTTAGGGTCCCTAGAGATGTTTATAGATATCGTTTCCAAAATCACTGACATAGTACCTTGGGCACGAAAGTGTGATGTAGCCAAAGGATTTGATATCTTACAAACATCACTAGTGAATAGCTTGGAGAACCTAGATTCCACTTCCTACAATGGAGGAAGGAAATATGAACGATGTTGTAAGTCTTCCCAAGGTCAATCTACAACCATCATCACTTCGAGGATTGCTTCTTCAGAAGGTAAAACCGTATCTAAGCAGTCCAAGGCAAAGGTGGAATCAAAGGCCCAAGCTAGGGCCACATGACCATCTAGCTCCTCTTCGGAAAAAGGAGTAGAATGGTCGTCTACAGAGTTAATGATAGATTGATATCTAAGCTCAACCGTAGACATAGGGAATGACATTCCATTAACTTGTACTTTAGCTAATGTGGTCGTAGGTGAAGGCAAGGTCCAAGGGTCTGAAAAATAATGAGTTCTGAACAACTCTTCTCGAGTGGACTCCTTAGATGATGAAACGACATTGATTCTAATGATAGGAGAGGGAAAATCAAAGGTACCCATCAATGAGGAATACATCCCAACTACTAGATTCTCAGTAGGCAGGCAAGGGTTATCCACTAAGGGGACAGTAGATTCAGAAGTTTCTTGAGGATCAACTGGACAATAATCCAACTTATCAACCTTAACGATTTTCCCTTCATGAGGAAAGCAGATGACACGAAACAGAGTCGAAACGACAGCATCCATCTCGTATACCCAGTTCCTTCCTAAGAGGAGATTATAGTCTAGGTTATCATCGATGACCTCTACTTCAATATTGATGACCTTTCCTCCAACACATATAGGAAAGGATAGGATAATCCCATGAGCCTTGTGAGAATGGCCATCAAAAGTAGTTAGGAGGGTAGGTGAAGGAACAACTGAAGGAGATCCAATGGCCTTCCAACATGACATCAACATGATGCATGTGGAAGCTCCTTCATCAATAGTGGTGCAAAAAATGTTAATCTTTCGGTATGTAGACTTTATCTGAAAAGCCATATGATGAGGGAGTTGTTTTTTGACATTTAACATGTCAAAAGTGAGCACTAAAGAGTTGGTTGGATCAACTGCCCCAATTGGTGAGAGTAAAGAACTTCGCTGAGCCGGACACGACTGGAGAACCTCTAAAGCGAACATGGCGCATAGACTCTAGGCCAGATCCTCCATAATGGAATAATTTTGGGCGGCCCTAGTGTTAGGATTAATAGTCGCGCATTTAGCGAAACCTTTCGGTATCCGTGGTATAGTCTCAGCAGGGGGTCGCTCAATATGAAGGTCGATATTTCCGCGAGCAGTTTTGTCCTTGGAAGTTTCAGCTTCACCGTAATCACGTGACCAAGTAGCCACATGGACACTAGAATCCATCATGAAAACATTCGATGATTTTTCCCCTTCCTGGCTGCCACCAGAGGAGGTACCAGGATTGGAAATTGCACTAGAAAGCAATTGCTGCCCTTGGGGAAAAGGGTTGGTTAACACAGCTTGAGAACTAGAAGCCCCTTGCTGCCCTAACAAGCACTGAGCATCCTGAATCTTTGGGCAGAGATGAGTTAAATGGTCTCCACTACACAACTTGCATGGAAACTTGACTTTCTTTCTAGACTCATTTCTACCCCCACCAGTATTATTGCCAGCTTCATTGGTGTCAGCCTTCCCATTCTGGTTCTTTTTCTTACCTCGTCCTTTATTTTTCCCATTGGAGTTTTGATTTCCTTTGGGGTTATCAGATTAGACGTCATTAATCAAAGAGGGTTAGGAAGACGAAGTATTAGACGATGTGACTTGGTTGTTTGAAGCAGTTTGCAATGACAACCACTACAATTGGCTCAACAAGTTCACCGCATTTGTGTCTACCGACCCAAATATCCCATCGACATGGGGAGCTGGATTCCACTTGGCTATCTCAACCTTTGACCCAGGAGCATCTGGCAAGTATTTTTGTAGGATCTTAGACTGAGAGTAGATCAATTCTAATTTCTGGGCCCTAAAAATCGCTTGCTCCTCAGAATAAACTTCGGACATAGAGACGTCCTTAGAGATCTAAGGTTGTAAAGATTTCAGAAACCATTCGAGACGGTACTCCTGAGGGATTTCAGCTTTAATGAGCCTCTTTCTCCGTCTCCATTCCTGAATATGGTCAAAAATGTGAGTTGTTGTGTCCTAACGAAAGGTGGCCAGAAGTTTGGTTCTGGCATCATAATGGACAGGCAACTAGAAATGATTTAGGAAAATGTTAGCTAAGTCAGAAAAATATGTAAAGCTGCCCCCTGGCAACTCTATATACCATTTTCCCACATTACCAGTCAAGGTGCGTTGAACAAGTCTCAATCTCACTGAATCATCAATAACGGAGTTCGACGAGCACCACAAATGGAATGTGGTTACATGGTCACCTGGGTCTTCACCGCCGTTTCCTTCAAATTTTGGAATGTCCAAAGGGAGTTTGGTTGGGACCGGAGGTCAGGCTGGATTACTTTTAATTGGATCATTTGTTAACTTTGTGAGGTTTGGCAAATTCAGAGTTGCCAGAAACGGAAGCCTAGGAGGACCTTGGGGATTCCACCCAGACTGGGCAGAGCCCCCAAAGCTCTGCAAAGATTGGCCTGGATTTTGGAAGGCACCAGGCTGCCCGAAGTAACCAGCAAAACCCGTTGAACCAAAAGGCAAGCCTTGTGATCCAGCATAACTCGGAGTTTGACAAACTTCGGCCGCAAAACCTCCATAACCGACGAAGTTTCCTCCTAAAGGATTACAAGGAGTTGACAACCCCTGATAAGGATTCAAAGCCAAGGCTAGGGGAGGAATACTTCTGAAGGAACTAACCATGGAGTACATCCTATTCCCTTGTTGGCCGACAAATGGATTCCTATTTCCCCACTACTAACCACAGGGTTAGTCCAACCTTGAAAAGGATTGCTAGTTTGTCCAAAACAGACAAGATTCAACAGCAAGATGATAGATCAACTACCCCCAGCTTCTATCTGAGGTATTCAAATGTCTTCCTAGGCAGTGGTTTGGTGAGTATATCTGCAACTTGTTCCTTAGAGGGAACATACTCCAGTTTTACCTTTTGTTCAAGCACTTGTTCCCAGAGAAAATGATACTTGATCATTATGTGCTTAGTCTTTGAATGCATGACAGGATTCTTCAAAATATTGATTACACTTGTATTATAAAAAAAAATGGAGATAGGTGGAGTACAAGAGATTTGAAGATCTTGCAATGTTTGCATCATCCAAAGGAGTTGTGTGCAACAATATGCAACAACTACATATTCTGCTTCAGCTGTAGATAATCCAATGGATCTTTGTTTCTTGCTGAACCAAGATACTAATCTAGGACCCATGAAGAATGCACCACCACTAGTGCTTTTTCTGTCATCCACGCTTCCTGCCCAATCTGTATCTGTATATGCATGAAGTGTGAGATCTATACCTCTATGATACCATAAGCCATAGTTTTGAGTTCCTTGAAGATATTTGAAAATTCTCTTAACTGCCTGAAGATGAGTTTCCTTTGGATTTCCCTGAAACCTTCCAACTATCCCTACTACATGCATAATGTCTGTTCGCATACCTATTAGATAGAGTAGACTACTAACCATGGATCTATAGGTCGATTGATGTACACTTGTTGATTCATCATTTGCATTGAGGCTGCATCCTATTACCATAGGGGTACATACTGGTTTCGAATCCTCCATCCCATATTTCTTCAAGATCTACTTGAGATACTTGGTTTGTGATAGAAAAATACCGTCTTTGTTTTGTTGAACTTGTAAACCAAGAAAATATGTGAGCTCACCAAGCAGAGACATTTCAAATTCTTTTTACATCACCAATGCAAAGTTTTGACTCATGTCTTCCTCATTTCTACTGAAAATGATATCATCAACATACACAACAAGTATTAGCAATTTATCCTTGTTAATTTTTATAGATAGATTGCTATCTGTTGATCCTTTTGAAAAACCTTGTTGATGAAGGTACTTATCCAACCGATAATACCAAGCCCTTGGAGCTTGTTTAAGACCATAGAGAGCCTTTTTGAGTCTACATACAAGTTTTGGATCATTTCCAAGGATAAACCCATCTGGTTTCTCAATATATACTTCTTCATCCAAGTCTCCATCCAGAAAGGCAGATTTCTCGTCCCTCTGAAATAATTTGAACTTCTGAAAGCTAGAGAGAGAAAGGAACATTCTTATAGCCTCAAGTCTAGCAACTGGTGCAAAAGTTTCTTCAAAGTCTATACCTTATTGTTGTGCATACCCTTTACAAACAAGTCTTGACTTATTTCTAACCACATCTCCATTTTCATTCAGCTTATTTTTGAAAATCTATTTTTTCCCTATGACATTCTTATCTTTTGGTCTAGGAACCAACTCCCAAGTGTTATTCTTTTCAATCTGTTCGAGTTCTTCCTCCATGGCCTTGACCCAGCATTCATCTTTGCATGACTCTTTTATATTTTGTGGTTCGGTGGAGGAGAGAAATGCTAGATAGCTTGAAGCTTCTAAAATGGTTCTTCTTGTTTGTACACCTGCCTCTTTCTGCCCAAAATTTGGGTTTCTGGATGATTCTTCTGAACGTATCTAGATGGAGTCTTTTCTTCTATCCTTATCTGTTCTTCTGGTGCCTCATGAGTTTCTTATTCATCATGAATCTGATTTGATGTTGAAGGATAGTCCTCATCATCTTCAAACTCTTCAGATTTTATTTGTCTAGGAGTGTTTCCTTCTTCATCAACCACTACATCAATACTTTCAACAATTTTTCCAAGTCTTTTATTGTAACACTTATATGCTTTGTTGTGGGGAGAGTAACCAAGGAGAATGCCTTTGTCTGCTCTAAGTTCAAACATGCCAAGGTTTTCATCAGTCTTTTTGATGTAGCATTTGCTTCCAAAAATTTTGAAGTATTTTACCATGGGAGTCTTACCATACCAAAGCTCATGAGGAGTCTGAGTGTTGTTTACCCGGACGTTTGTCTTGTTGAGAATAGTAACTGCAGCAAATGCGGCTTCACCCCAGAAGGTCGTGGGAGTTTCAGACTCATTAAGCATAGCACGAGTCATTTGTTGAACCGTTCTGTTCATCCTTTCCACTAATCCATTTTGTTGAGGATTCCTTGTAGTAGAGAATTCCCTTCTTATTCCATGTTCTTCACAAAAATCGAAAAATTCATCCGAGGTAAATTCCCCTCCTCGATTAGATCTAAGGCATTTGATTCTCCGATCTGACTCGTTTTCAACCAAGGCTTTGAGTGATTTGAACTTTTTGAAAGATTCATCTTTATACTTCATGAGTCCTATCCAACACATCCTTGAAAAGTCATCAATGAACAATATGAATTATTCTTCTCCTCGAGGTGATCTCTTCCTAGTTGGACCACATATATCAGTATGGACAAGTTCAAGTGGCCTGCCAGCTGATCCTTCTTTTTCAGGGAAATTAGCTCTGGTTTGTTTACCAAATTGACATGATTTTCATATTGTATTATCTGGAATTCTAATGTCAGGGAGATCACGAACCGCTTGATATTTGCATGCTTTCCTTATCTGAGAGAAGCTTATATGCCCCAATCTTCTGTGCCATAGCCAATGTTCATCATTCTTGCTTAGATAGCATTGTTTTTGTCCTCCTTTCAGTACATATAAATTATTTGGAGTTCTTATGCCTTTGATCACTGTTTCTTCTGTATCAAGGTCACTAACAATACATCCTTTTGATCGAGATATTACCTCAGTTCCTTGCTCACACATTTGACTGACACTCAATAGATTATGCTTTAAGCCATCAACATACATAACATTTCCAGCTTTGACCTTCTTTTTCAAACGAACAGAACCTTTACCTTTTATGATTGCTGGGGTGTCATTTCCAAATGAGACCTTCTTTTCCTTTTCTAAGGCACTATATCACTAAAGTTTATCTTTATCACCTGTCATATGTTTCGAGCATCCACTATCAATGTACCATTGATTTTCCTGTCCTTCCACATATAAGGCTATCCCACGTCTTTCTGGTTGTGGTTCTTAATTTCTCCATGTTTTGGGACTTAATGCTTGCTCCTTCTGAGTTGTTTACCGAAACCTACTCCTGCATTCAGAAACTTCATGACCGAAGTTGTTACAAATAAAGCATTCTATTTCATTTTCAAGAGCAGAAAAGTTATTGTAGGTTCTTTCCATGATTCCATTCATACTCATTTGTTTTGAGCTTCTCTAGTCATGATGGTCTTGGAGGCAACACATTGAGCAGATTTGTGACCAAAGTTATGACAAGAGAAACATTGGCCATTGAAGAAATTTATGTGATTATCAAACCTACCGACGAAATGGTTGTAGTTTCTATTGACATCCATTCTTGAGGCAAATTGGGAATGATTTACCAGTGGTTGGTTGAAGCTTCTATTCATTCTTGAAGTAGATTTCCCCCGATTTACTTGGTAATCTTTGTCCATTCTTGAAGCAAATTATCCCTGATTTACCTGGTGATCCCCATTATATTTTTGTTGTCGATTGTCAACCTGTTCATTTTTCGTTGCTACATCAAGATAACTTTTGGAGGTGGATGGCTTCTGTGCTTGACACGCTTCTTCACAATATCCAAGACCTATCTTGATTAGAGGAGAACGTTGCACTTTGATAATTCCTAAAGTTTTAGATCCTTTAGCAAATCTAAGATTAAGGGCTTTTGTTTTCTAAGTCCCACAATTTCACATTCTAACTCTTCATTCTGTTTATCTCTTTCAGCAAGTTGGAATGTCAGAGTATCTATGATCATATTCTTTTCTTCTAAACAAATTTTATGTTTATAAATCTCTTCATAAATACCTTCTTCATTTATAGCATCCAAGAAATCATCATCTTCAAAGGCCATCAAAAGTATATCATCATTACCTTGTTCATCTTCATCACTATTTGAAAATCCATCATTGTCTTCATGAGTATAATAGCTCTTTTTATTTACATTATGTTTCATGTTCCATCTAACTGGTTCCTTACCTTTATCTTTATGAGGACACTTGGTAGCATAGTGGCCAACTCTTCCACAAGAAAAGCATTTGAAAGGCATCTTACCTCTGAATCTTCTAGTTCCCCGTTGAAGGTTTTTGACAAAATTTGATTCTTCCTCTTCTTTAGACATATATCCTGACTCATTGTAATCTCCTTTTCCTAAGGCTTTGAATGTGGCTTCTCTCTTATCTAATGGTCCCCCTTTTCTCATTTCATAAGAAGTTATAATTTCGTGCAGTTGAGACATGGTAAGGCTCTGTAGATTTTGCTTTTCTTCTATGGCAAAAACTTTTGAATAAAACTTAGAAGACAAAGATCTTAGAACATTTTCAACCAAAACAACTTCTTTTACTTCTTCACCCGATTTTTTCATACAATTTACAATCTCATCTATACGTAGGAAATAGTTAGCCACACTTTCATCATTGCGCATTCTGAGACTTTCATATTGAATTCTAAGAGTTTGTAGTTTTGCTCGTCTCACCTGATCATCTCCTTCATAGCTCAGAACAATCTTGTCCCATATTTCTTTTGCGGTTTTGAGCTGCATAACCTTGACGAATTCTGATTGAGACAGACTCCCCAATAGAGTATTTACAACCTTTGCATTTGTTTCATACTGCTTCTTTCCAGCCGTATCTGTAGGAGTTGCTGATGGAAATGTATATCATGTTTCCACAATAATCCCTGAAGTTATGTGTTGTGGTGAAGATATAATTATGAATTTGCAAATATGTACGCTTGTTTTATAGCCTTCAAGGCATGTACACATGCTAGTGTGATTTTGGTAAGTCACATACTTGGGGGTTAGTTTCCTAAAAATCACGTACACACAGAGATATGCTTTAAGGAAAGCACATACATAAAGCAGGGTTTTGATGAAAAGGATGTATGATAAATTTAATGAGCCTTGATGTGTTTCTGTTGTCTATCAATGAAGTCTTCTTGATGATCTGGGTTTAAAGAATGATTTTTTGATCATGGATTGATTGATTGAAGAATGTTGAAGTTACTTGTTGATTGTGATTGAATATCAATGAAGGTTCTGTGGTTCTTTCCGACTGTTGCATTAAATCTATGTGTGATTCAGTGTTTGTTTCGGAGTGACAGTGGCCCATTTTTCAGGTTTCAGTGGTTGAAGATCTGTACGCAATTATGCTTAACCAAAATATGCACACACACATGGATTTTTTACTACAAAGTGCCACACATATTTTGACATGTGTTTGATTAGATTTTATAGTAACATAATCTTATTTATGTGATGTTTAGTATTTTGCTTACAATGATCTGACTGTTCTGGTTGATTGGTTGACTTTTGGTTATTTGAGTGATTGGATTTTAGTGATTGATTGGATCAATGGTCAAGCTACAAAGATAGGTTTTAGTTTCACTGACTGATTTTGAGCTTAAATGTTGGTATTGGGTCCAGTCTGAAGATTTGATGAAATGTGGCTTCCAAGTTATGATGTCATGTAGTAGGTGGATCGAGTATGCAAATTTACGAAATGTGGTCCCTGGATATGAGGAGTTGGAGCTTCCTTCTAATGGTGGCTAGTAAATTATATCAAGGGTTTGGAGATCCCATATAATAGGAGTTCAAAAAAGAGCGAAGGATGTAGCCTTCTACAGGTGGGTTCCTCCGTACTAGTATGAATTTACGCCAGTACAAGGTTCAAGGTATTAGGGCTCCCTTCCAGTAGGATCTGGGGAATGAGCTAAGGTTTTAGCCTTCTTCAGGTGGATTCCTGTGTACTGGTATGAGTCTCCATGAGTACAAGATTGTAAATATTTTCTTTATATTGAAAAGAAGGCAGAGATGACAACAACTATTGGTTTTCTCTCACATTGGGTTTCCCCTTAAATCTTGGTGTTCATGTGTGTTCTTATGTGTCATGGTTTGTTTTTCTCTTATGGAACATGGGTACTATCTATCTAATGTTTAATAAAGTATTAATTCACTAGCTCAAGATACAAAAATGATGAATTAACTGAAACATAATTTTTATGGATATACGCTAGTTGTCTTAAGAATAATCGCGTACAAAAATCAAGACATCAAATTGAAAATTTTATTATTTGAGAATACTGATTCACCCTCCCCCTCTAAATACTTTTCACAAAAATTGGAACCAGAGCAGGTGCTCTAGCATAAGCTTAATCGCTTGAAGGAGATCTGTCAAGATGAGTAGTCACGAACGGTTATTTTCTATAAAACCTCCTATATTTAATGGTACTAATTTTTCCTTTTGGAAAGTTAGGATGAGAACATAGTTGTAGGCACTAGGATTTGATGTGTGTGAAATCGTTGAAAGTGGATATCAATATTCAACCTCTATTCATTCAAATACTATAGGAAAGAAACAACATGAGACCAATGCAAAGGATTTAAATGCCATCTTGGGAAGTCTAGATGAAACTGAGTTCATGAATTTAATGCAATTGAACATAGAAAAGGGAATGTGGGATAAGATTATCCAAATCTATGAAGGTGACACCAAGGTAAAAACTGCTAAACTTAAAAAATTCAGAATTCAGTATGAGACATTAAAAATTCATGACGATGAAAGAATTGCAACATTTTTTCTTTGTGTAGATGAAGTTGTGAATTCCATGAGAAATCTTGGTGAAGAAATAATAGATGCCTCTGTTATTGAATTTTTTTGAGATCTGTAACTCTGAAGTTTGAATCCAAATTATCTTCTATTGAAGAAATCTAGGATTTGAAAAGTCTTACACTTTATGAACTCCATGGAATATTGACAACATTTGAGATCAGGAAAGGTGGTCATTCATATATGAGAGAAGCATCCCTCAAATCTATTGCAAAATGAAAAGAGAAGGAAGAATCAGGTAATGTATTAGAAGAAGAAGAGGCAAACTTCATAAAGAAACTCCAAGTGGGTAAAGAAATATTCAAAGGTAAGCTTCCTTCCAAATGTTTTGCTTATGGTAGAGTTGGTCATTATGCTGCGAAGTGTCCCTATAAAGAAAATCAGTAAAAAGGAAAATAAGTTTCCAAAATAAATAGGATGAGGTTTGGAAAGCAGAGAAGTTTTTATACACATGAAGATGATGATGGTGTTTTAAATGGTGAAGAAGGTGAGTCTAATCAATATTATCACTTTGTTGTGGTATTTGAAGACAAAAGTAATAACGAATTTGATGGCTTAGAAGAAAATACTACTTTTATTGAAAGATTTGACATGAATATATAAGATGCAATAACAGTTACATTTGTAAGCAAATATTCAAGTTTGGGAGCAACCCTCTTTCTAGTGATCAAGAATGAAGAAGATGAAGCATCATCCTCCATGGGTTTTTTTTCTAAATGTGCTCCATTGTCTTTTGTATGAAACAATGACACTGTTGATGATGGTGAAACCACTAAGTTTGAACTTATGGGTAAAAGCGAAAGCAAGCCTCTTAAAGGAGCATATCTAGGCAAGTTAGGATCAATGGATAATGCAAATGTGCCTATGCTAAGCAATGATAGTTATCAATAATGAAAAGGAAATAAGAAGCATAATATAATGAATCTTGATCTCTGGCATCTAGTGTTCAATGGTTACACCAAGTTTCCTCCATCCAGTGAAGAAGTACAAAAGAATAGTAAGGATTTGAGTAACATATTTTGTAGCATATCTGATTCAATATTGAATAAGGTTATGCATTACACTACTTCAAAGAAAGTGTGGTATAAGTTATAAGAAAAACATGAAGAAATCCCAAAGGAATATTTTTCAAGTAGTCGTATATCTAACAATGTGTCCAACATGATAGATGGAGTTCCTTTGAAAAATATTGGTAATCTTAATGATAGGTTGCAGGATTATGATAACAAGGATCATGTTTGTATGCTATCTAACCAATATTGTGAAGGTCTTGAAGCTGAGGTGATATCTGTAAGAGAAAACCATGAAAAATCAAATAAGCAGAATGAAGGACTACTTCAAACATTTTAAGAACAAGAAAATGGGCTGAAAGAAAATATTCTCAAATTAAAACAACAAGTGGAGGAAGGAAGAAAGATTGAAGAAATTATGAAGTAGGAAGATAAATATCAGGTTGAGGTAAATATTCTAAATGGTAAATTAGAGGAAAACAATAAATATTTGTGATTCCAAGATAGTACTAATATTTTCGATTTATATTTGTGATTCCAAGATAGTACTAATATTTCGTGAAACTGTTAAAGTTGAATCTAGTTCACAAGCTAATGCAAGGAATTCTAATGCAAATAATGAAATAGTCAACAACAAGAAAAGAAGTCAACCTCATCAACAATCAAGGAATGAAAATATTCAAAGGAAACCATTTATTCCTTACTATAGAAGTGTTAATTGGTTTTCTCCTTTCATCAATAATGTTGAATGTTGTATATGTCATAATTATGGACATGTTGCATCCAATTGCAAGAGTAGAATGTTTCAAACTAACAATTGTCTCCTAGAAAGTTCATCATCATCCAGGTACTTTAAGGGATATTTTTTTCCTTGAAATATGTTTGGTCATAAATCCAATAATTGTAATAGAATAAATATGAAACATATAAGATGTTATGCTTGGAACAAGTTTGTTAATGTATAAAAAGAATGAAGGAACATATCTATGGATCGCCATAAACAACATGGTAATAAATCAGATAAGAACATTAATATCAGAAAATATAAAAAAGGTGGATCTGCCAATAAGAAAGAAAAATAAGAATAGATAAGGTGTGGTCTTACTCTCTGCTCATTTGATAATGAAGATGAATGGTACATAACTAATGTATGTTCTCATCACATGACTGGAGATAAGAGTAAAATCGATTCTTTCAAGAAGAACCATCATGGTAATGTTATTCTTAGAACTGAGTTTTCAACAAAATTTCTAGGACAAGGTAAAGCTAGAATTAATAAAACTACAACAACAAATGCTACTTTATTAGTTCAAGGGATAAAGAAGAATATTCTAAGTGTAGGAAAAATAGAAGGTAAGGGAAATATAATTATGTTTACATCGACCAAGTGTAAGGTTATGAATGAAGTAACTGGAAAGGTCATAATTAGAGGATATAGAAATGGAGACAAATTATATGTGTTTGAAGAACAAAATTCTCATAGATATGAGAAAGGTTTAGAATTAGAGTAAAAGAAGGTTGTGCTTATTGTAGTCTTTTATTCTTATATGAATATTTCTAACATTGACTATAGAAGTGGTGTGAGCTACTTAAACTCATGAAAACATAAGATAATTGTTAGGTCCTCACGCTAAGTGATATGTAATCTCAGGGGGAGTAATACATGTGTTGTCTTGATGATGACTCCGATGGTTTTTTTTTATTTTCATGTTTCTTGTACTATTGAAAGTGGTTTTGGTGTAGTAAAAATGCACATGTATAGATAGAATAGACACAGGGGGAGATGAAGGTGTGAGATTTTAGTATTTCGCATTTTGTACGCAGATCCTATGAAGAAAATTTGCGTGTATATGTGAGTTCTTAACTGAACAATTGCGTATATCTTGGTTTGATGAAGAAACAGTGGGAAAAAAATTAGGAGAAGCATCTGATATGCTTCAGTCAATTATTTTTTGGCTTTTCTTCTATGATGATTGATGGCTACAGTATGTTGATGCTATTAGAAGTGATTTTTGTCTTTATAAGTTGTTTATACCTTAATGGGTGACTGGTTAATGTAGATAATTTGATTTCCTAACTGATGGATGAAATGATATGATCAGTTCTGATAGTGAATAGTTGGCACAGGTTTTGGGGTATCATTTTATATGCTTTTAATTCTGCATTGTTACTATTATGTTTGTTTCATACATAATGATTCTTTGATGACGCTTCTTATGATGTTCTTGAATGATGAACTTGTTATCTCATACTATGATGAATATTTGATTATGACTGCTTAAGTTGCATATTGATAAAATATCTCTTGATTAAATGGTGTTGGTGTGATAATTCTTCATTATGAATAATTTGGGCCAAGATAATGATGTTACAAAGACATGGTTATATTCTAATACTACATCTATTGGATGATATTTGGAAACTTGGTATGTTGAAGAATGATGCTACAATGTCCTATCCTACTTTATGATGATATGCTTGGTTCTCTCTTATGATGTTGTGGCCGCATATTTGGTCACAAGTTGATGATATTGAAGATACATTGTCTTATCTTGGGAATTGATGATGGAAGGTACAAGTTGTTGTTCTTGGTACTATTGACAACTGCTTAGGGTGAAAATCATAAATGGTGTATGATAGTTGCTCATGACTATCATGATCCTATTGAGGTCTTGGTATTGGTTATAAATCCCTTATTTATGATTTGATGTAAGGGTCATGTAAATACCTACGATGTAATCATTGTAAAATTATGTCATTTGTGGACTATTATGGTCAAGTCCCTTGGACATGTGATGTAATTTGTAATACCACTATGTTTGGGAAGTTGATGTAATAATGATGTCAAATATGTAAACCCGCTGTGGTTGGGTGCTTGAAGTAAGCTTTTCCTTGGTTATAGGAAAAGTCATAGATTCATGTACTTGATTGTACATCCATCATAAATGTTATCAATTGTTCAAGGGGATCACAATCAATGTTCATACTCAACAGTTTAGATATGGAAGTCTTCATTCAGCATTGGTAAGTAATTCTCCCTTGATGTCAAGGGGATAGAGTATCTTGGTGTTTGGAGAGCAGCTTGGTTTGGTGCTTGGACTTACAGGTTGTGGTGACCAAACGCCTAAGTGGTTGCATTCAAGTCCAAAGGGGGAGATTGTGTTATAGACATATTTTGGAACTGCAACCCGAATCACATATGTCCATAAACCAAGGGCTTCTAAGTCCCTAAAAGTGTTGCTTCATACCCTAAAGGAGCAAGGTCAACTGATTACATCATCTCCTAGAAGTTCTCCATGAAAATCTACTCATAACTAGTCAAAACTGGACCATACAGATTGCTCAGTGCTCAGGGTGTGATGCATCTCACATGCCACATGCAAAAAGTGTGATGCATACTGGAAATCCCTTCTATAGGGTGTGATGAGCGAGAGTAGACAAATGGCAGAGACAGTTTGCAAGGTAGATAATCATGGAATCTTCCAGAAACTTCTCCTGTGACACTTGCCTCTCTGAATTCGCTTAGGGATGAGTAAGAGATTATGAAATGTCCAAGTGGAATTGAGAACTATCAGAGAGAGGACACTAATCAAAATCACCGAAGCTAACTCACCCACCTGCAAACATCTATATATGGATCCCTCATCCCAGAGATCGAGAGGCCAGAATTTTGCATCTTGTAAGGAAGTGTTATTGGTTTCTTTGTGGAACATCATAGTGTTGGGTGATCTAGCTTTTCATGAGGTGAAGAAGGGCTTTCATGCTGGGAGGATGGCTTTGGGTCAGATCAATGGGCTATAATCCTCTCTTCTAGTCTTTCTATCAATAAAGTTTTTTGAGTTTTGCTCCATATTCTTGTATGTCTGAGTTGATATATGCATTTGTATGGTCAATATATATCTGATCCTATGTTTTTTATGATTGTAGATCTCTATGCTTTGATGGTATTATGCTGCTTTGACTCTACAGGTGTTCTCTGAAGTGAGACGGGCGAGGAACGAGTGGTAAAGATCTGTCAAAGGGGAGAAGAAACAAGCAAGGAGCCAAGTTAAAGACTGAGGTTAGTAATCTCTGCTTCTCTCCCATCTACTTCTCATAAAGAAAAACACAAGTGAATTTGTTTGTTTGTTTCTAAGATAGCTACCCATCTTAGTGGGACTAGAAACTCTAAATGGACACTAGTTTTCCCGATAACAAAATGGCGACTCCGATGGGGAGCGAATACCTTGTTTGCTTGTTTATATTAGTTTGATTTATAAACTACAGATGGACCTTGAAGTTAAGCCAGCTAGCCTTCAAACTGCATTTTATATGCAAGTGCAAAGTAGATGAATGTTGTTTCAGTCCATCTCTAGGATTTGTTTATAAACTGAACAATTGATTTGAAAACATCCTAATTGCCCTGGTGGTGGCTCAGGTAACCTCATTAGATCAGCCCCTATGATTTGTATTTACTGACTATCATTAGCTTAGCCTAAATCCCTGAACTAAGCTACAAACTGTGACCAAAAGCCAAGTTCAAGTCTTGTCCCTGGACCATCGCACTGTCTCCTCTTGACAGTCTAGATGCATCGCACCTCCCATGTGCTATAGGTGAGATGCATCCATGTTTCCCTATGTTACAGGTGCGATGATCAGATAAGATTGTTTTTGCCTCCATATTTTGGTTTTTCTTCACTCTCTTCAGCTTTATTCAGGAGTTTTGCTGTCTGTGATCAATATACCACTGTAGAAACTCCCTTCCTTTGCATTATTCAACCTCCATTGTACAAAGAATTGTAAATATTTTTATGTATTTTTCACCATTTACATTTCTCCTTTACAAAGAAGTAGCTTAATTGAACTATCATCTTTTGATTTGGAAGTGTCGCAAGTGTCATTTTCAATCAAAGAAAAGAATTCTACTCTTCCTGATGGTTGAATACACTGTTAATTTTGTATTTGATTTGAACTAATAGTATTTCAAGTGTCGAAAGCATTTTTCAATTCAAAAATCACAAAGTGTCGTCCTTGTCTTCCTTTCATATTTTGAAGAGAAAATTGTTAGTAGTGTCACTTTGAAAGAAAAGATAATTCAGATTTGTACTTAGCATTATTTTTGTCATCCACACATTAAGAAAGAAGAAAACAAATACATGCATGTGCATTTCCATTTAGACTGCTTGTTGATTTTGATTTAGGACAGTGCATCTATTGTGTGCTCTCTGCTCTATGTTGAAAGAATTCCACTTCTCCTTCCTTAGTAGCTAGGATTTTCATGCAAAAAGAAGAGTAAAAGGTTGTTTATCATCTTAGATTACATATTTAGGAATTGTATATCTACATCACGTGGTGAACCTTAAAGGAAAACTTCTTAAGAAATATCAACTGTAAATAAATTCAATGAACATAAAAAGGCTTTGGAACCTAACACACAACATTTAGAAGTCTAAGCTAGAGACGTATTCCAGCGTCGTAAACCTTGGTAACTATTGCTTTCATCGTAGGTTGGATGATTCCTCCTCTTTGAGACGACAAGTGCCAGTACGGACTTGTGCTCCCACGTACAATCGAGTATATACTAGGAGACAACAATAGGCTATATCCTTTATCCTTAGGAAGCTGTGTCTGCCACCCTATCAATTGCAATGCACTGAACAAGCATTTGGGAAGATTGACTGTCGTGCCGTAAAAAGTGTTCTACAATTTTGCAATTGGTTTGGTAATTCCTCTGTCTATATTTCTAGAGTAGTCTCATTCGTTCCTTTTCGGACGCCTTAAAAGAAAAGGTCCATCTGAGCACTTGTCACTTTAGGCTCATTAAAAATCGAAGGCAACTGGCATCATTTTTAGTTTTTTCTCGACTCTTAAAAACTAAAAAGGCAATTTGTGTCAAAGCATCATAAAATTTATTTTAATCGAAATAACGTCACTATTCCCTCATTAATCTTAGGTTGAAAAAATGGAGTCCACCAACCAAGGATTTCCCCTTGGGGAAATCCTAGTCCTTTCTCCTCTTGGGGGCATGTTGTTGCACCTCACACGGCCACATTGTCCCTTCCAGGACTAACGATTGGCCTGCTGGTATGGCTCTTCTTGACCTCTGTCGTTCAAAGCACTGTGATTCCTAAGCAATCAAATCAGCAACTAGATGATACTAGAGTTAGCCCCCAACCTTCTACTTCATTTGTTTCTCCCTCTCCTTCTTCCTCTTCACTTGGTGAAGCTAGTAAAACTAAAAACCAAGTGACTGAGATGAAGAAGAAAGGGAAGAAGAAGAAGAAGAAGGATCCAATGTCAAAATGGGGCAACCATACATGGTCTAGCGAAAATCCGCACACTGCATCGTCCAAACCTAAATCTCCACGTGTCATTTGCAAAGGGGACCACTATCATCGAGATTGTCCTTGCATCCCATGGATCTTAAGGGACTAGTCTCCCCGCTTGCACAATCCCATGTCGTCAACCTCTGACGATCATGTTGAAAGCACATCGTCAATCAGTGAAAACAAAGTCACTGGACAAAAAGGAAGATCTAAAATTCCTTGTAGACTGTGTGAAGGTGATCATGCCATCCACCATTGTCCCTTCCTAGACAAAGCTAAAAGAGTCGTGGATAACCATCCTGCTTCACCACTATGGCTTCCTACTGGATACAAGAAACTCTTGCTAAGTCCATCACTTGTTGAAATTCCGACTGACACACCTTTGTGGTTGGTTGAAGCATCTATCATTGAAGATAAACCCTCTAAGTCCACACCGGACCAAAGTCAACAGGTCGAGATGGAAGTTGACCCAGTCTTGTCTTCAGAAGGTCTACTGACAGATGATACAGTCACCAAGGAGAGTGAGAATGACACCGTTCAAATTCTCTTCGTAAACACAGACTCCGATGAACATGGGGGCAATCTAGCCATTCCTTTACCGTAGGAAGGAATTTCATCAGAGATGTATCCGGCCATTTATTCGGTCCCACCTCCAAGCAACCTAGTCATTTCCTTCGACTAGAATCTACTAGGTAGACCCCTTCTACCGTTTAATGTACCATTCTGAATCATTGTACAAGCTTACAGAATGGTCATGGTTAGTACCATCATAGATGAAGGGGCTTCTGTGAGTATCCTTTCCTCAACTGCTTGGAAAGCACTTGGTTCGCCATCACTTCTACCTAAGATGCGAAATCTAACAGGCTTCGACAAAGGAACCAATCGACCGTTAGGGATCCTTCCAAATTTTCCTATAACTTTGAGAAGGAAAACTATCTACCTGAATGTAATGGTATTCCAAGGACCTTTAGATTACAAACTACTCATTGGGTGTGACTACATTTATAACATGGGAGTCATTGTCTCCTCACCCTTTCGAGTGATCTGTTTTTCGCATGAAGGTAGAGTGGTCCAGCTCATAAACCAACTTTCATTTCCCAACTCACACATAACTAATAGTCAAATTCCATCCCTAACTAGTCTCTTTGCGTAAGGAATGTCTCATCAATCTCCAGTCCATCCACTTGATGAGCCCGAGTGATTCGATGATTCTGATTAAAACCCAAGGGGCATGCGCCCTGGTCTGCTTCAACAAGAAAACCCTAGATATAAGGTAGGTTTCCACTTAGGAATATAACTAGTCTGACTATCCTGTCCGTTTAGGAGAATGGATTAGACTGGAAAAGGATTCCTCAGTCACAAGGTATGCCTTTCCCGACAGAGCAAGTGTTTTGTTTGCAAATTGAAGGTTAACCTGGAAACTCTACTTTGTTATACCTAGGGGCATGCAAACCTTTTTTCGTGCAAGTGAAAAGTGACCAACGTAACTCTAACCCCATAGTTTATGCTAACTTCAACTACTTAAGTTAGGTGATCAGTCTGACCAGCCATTCACCTTTGTCGGAACCAATGGAAACGACAAAGTAAAGGAGATGTTTCCCACCGAGAAGCTATCCTACCTAATGTTAGTAGTTAATTAACCCCTAGGACAGTAGTTGATCGTTCCTAGCTTGCATAATGAAAGGATCCAGAGCAAAGTTTCTAATGGTGCAAGCTCCCTAAAAAATGAACCTATCGATGAGATATCCTTATTATACGACTAGCACGAGCAGTTTTACGCGAAGTTCAAGCTCATTAAAAAATAAACCTGGCAATGAGCATATGTTCCACCAGAGTTTAAGCTCATTAAAAAATGAACCCACCTTCGGTAAATAACCATTACGATCGCATTATCATCAGCTTTTGAGCCTTGGTCATGTTCTTACCATCACCTCCACTCTGTTTTAGCCAATCATATGCCTCCATTTGATTGTTTACCCCTTTTGAGTGACAGCTGCGATGAGTGATTCTGTTAGCCATCTTCTTTACACTACCATGATTGGAAAGTTCCAAACCTTACCTAGAACAAGCTGGTACTAGAAAATATCACTTGTTCCTCAAAAAATGAGTCTTCTTTAAGCTCTTTTCATATGACTCATAAAATATGAAAAGATTGTCAAGCAATTGGCCTCTCCATATCATTAAAACAATTGGAAGTGCTATCCCTCCTCTATATTTTAATCTTTTTGTACCTGTGGGATTATTACACAAAAAGATCGAGTGCTTGTCTTGTTCAGCTTTTTAAAACTATCGAAAAGTCATCCATTTCTATTATTTTGCACTTTTTTGGACTTAAGGGATTACATGACAGAAAACGAATCCTGTAGTTTTCTTTCCTTCCCTTTTCTGACTCTCTAAAATTGAAAAAGGACCAAGTTATATTTGTCATTAAACTCGTTAAAACCAATACCAACAAACTTGTCCATGCAGACAAGAACGCGTTTCACTGCCGCTAGGCTCATTAAAACATAAGAATGGGTTTGCCTGAAGGGCAAATTGTAGAACAAACATATGTTATCCTAAGCAATCTTGACAAAAATAAAGAGGTACTGGTCAGCAATGACTAGGGAAATATTGGGAAGAAAACTTGAAGAAACTTTATTGGTAGCAAGTTGCTCTTGAACATGACACTTCACTCCATCGCCATGATTGAGTGAGGTTGGGTTATTCCATTCACCGGTCATATTACCATTGGTCCACCGTACCATCGATTTTTGGGGTTAATACTACCAATCCATTTCAGTGTCACTGATATGTTCAAGATAAGTCACTCAGAGAATTCACCAACCCAGCTTATGTCTCATCCACTATAATACCTTCACCCTTCATTCTTTCATGACCGCCACCCTGAACCTTATATCGTCAGATCATTTTCACCTCCACAAAATCATTTGCTCCGTTTCGTGTCGTAGATGTGGGATTCATTAATGCCCTCCTATGATGGGTCACTTCTTGTCGACATCAGCTCATTATCCAAGAAGTCAACCTAGAAACAACCCTTTCAGTACTTTTAAGCTTGCATGCCTCAATGGCAAGTTTCTGACTTCCACCAACAGGTTTACATCAATGGCCTTCGATCGAAAGATTTTGTGTGGTGTTCGACGCCAACTCCCATTTTCACACCATGTGAATTTTACTGGCGTACCTTGAGGGTCATCATCATTATCGGTGATTCCTCTCACGCTTGTTAACAACTTACATCATTGGCTAGTAATCAGGGGATGTCTTTCCATGTTTGACTCCAAAACATCTTTTCAGATGGATCAACTTGTACTTCGGGCGAAGATTGAATGAGTTTTTAAGACCTCGGATCTAGTTTCATCCATCCGGGCTGCGATATATTTAGGAAAATAAAGACATCAAATGTACATCATTGTTGCACAGATAATCATCCAAGCCAAAGGATGATGGCTCTACTAGAATCATCAGTCTACCACACAGATGGTTATTTGTCATATGTACATGAGAATGAATTTATAAAGTTGAGCATGGGAATGCCCACCTCAGCTAGATCATGAAAATATTATGAAGATAATGTATTGTATTGTATCTTATTACAAGTCGCCTTCCAGTTCAAAAAACCTCAGATCCTCATGATACAGCATTTCACCCGACATCAAAAAGGTTTACGACCTCATGCTTTAGGGGCCAACTGTTACAGAAATATTTGGGCACTCCAATCCCAATCACATATGTCAGTAAACCAAGGGCTTCTAAGTCCCTAAAAGTGTTGCTTCATACCCTAAAGGAGCAAGTTCAGCTTATTACAACATCTCCCAGAAGTTCTCCATGAAAAACTGCTCAGAACTGGTCAAAACTGGACCATACAGACTACTCGGTGCTAAGGGTGCGATGCGTCTCACCTGCCACGTGCAAAAAGTGCGATGCATACTAGAAATACCTTTTGTATGGTGTGATGAGAGAGAGTATACAAATGGCAGAGACAGTTTGCAAGGTGGATGATCATGGAATCTTCCATAAACTTCTCCTGTGACACTTGCCTCTCTGAATTCGTCCAGGGATGAGTAAGAGATCATGAAATCTCCAAGTGGAATTGAGAACTATTAGAGGGAGGACACTAATCAAAATCTCAGAAGCTAACTCATGCACCTACAAACATCACCCTCATCCTAGAGATCCAGAGGCTGGAATTTTGCATCTTGTAAGGAAGTGTTGTTGGCTTCTTTGTGGAACACCATAGTGTTGGGTGATCTAGCTTTTCATGAGGTGAAGAAGGGCTTTCATGCTGGGAGGATGGCACTGGGTTAGATCAATTGGTTGTAATCCTCTCTTCTACTCTTTCTATCAATAAAGTTATTTGTTTTTTCCTCCATATTATTGTATGTCTGAGTTGATATATGCATTTGTATAGTTGATATCTGATCCTATGTTGTTTATGATTGTAGATCTCTATGCTTTGATGGTATTATGCTACTTTGACTCTACAGCTGTTCTTTGAAGTGGGACAAGCGAGGAAGGAGTGGTAAAGATCTGTCAAAGGGGAGAAGAAACAAGCAAGGAGCCAAGCGAAACACTGAGGTTGGTACTCTCTACTTCTCTCCCATCTACTTCTCATAAAGGGAAACACAAGTGACTTTAGTTTGTTTTTTTCTAAGATAGCTACCCATCTTAGTGGGGCTAGCGGCTCTAAATGGACACTAGTTTTCCTAATAACAGATTGTCGGCATTATGAATTATGTGTTATTCTTAATGGAAACCTACCTTATGAATGACAATCTACTTGGTGAGTTGTCTCTTCAAGGAAACCTACTTGTTGAAGATGTAAACATGATGTGACAGAGTGTTTTACAAATGTGACAAATTGTTTTGACAAAGGCATAGCAGTTCAGAGGCAGAGGTATGATAAAGTTGAAAGTTCAAGAAGTATATGTGGGTTATGTGAACAAAAGCTACATACACATGAAAGTATGAAGAAGAGAAGGTAAGTACAGTTTCTGAACCATGGTATTCTAAGTACCAAGTGTACTTAACATGATATTTCCCTGTGGTATTGAGCCCACTAATAGATGCTTTGATCCCATATAAGAAAACTATCGATTGGAGTATTCTTTTAACCTATGGTATTAGATAAGTGGTAATCTATATAAGGTGATGAAGATGAAAGTGGTAGAGTGTGAAAGTGATGGAAATATTATGAATAGCTCTATCTAAAGCAAATATGCATGCAATAGGCTATTCATACTTTGACTCATCTAAAACTAAGTATGCACGCAAGAATTTTATCATGGATCGGATCCAATAGATTTGAGATAACAATCATGATTATGAGATGATTTGATTTGGGTTAATAGTGTCTTAACACGTGATTATCTTGTGTATGCTAAGACCTAGGTATGTCTAAATTTTTGTGTTGCAATGAAGATTTGGTTCTCAATTTTCAGATATGTATGTGAGTTTTATAACCTGCAAGGTCTGTACACACACTAGTGTGATTATGGTAAGTTGCTTACGCACGGGTTAATTTCCTGGTTCTTGCACAGATGGATTTGCTTTGAGGAAAGCACCTATAGAAAGTAGGGTTTTGATGAAAATGATGTTTGACCAGTTTAATCATTGGTTATGTGTTGTTGACATCTTTCAATGAATTCTTCTTGATGATATAGGTTTAAACAATGATGTTTTAATTATGTATTGATTGATTGAAGAATGTTGAAGTTACTTGTTGATTGTGATTGAAGATCAGTGAAGGTTTTGTGGTTCTTTCATAATGTTGCAGTAAATATGTGTTTGCTTCAGAGTGACAGTGGTCCTTTTTTCATGTTTCAGTGGTTGATATTTGTACGCGAGTATTCTTAATTAAAGGCACGTACATGTGTATGTTTTCTACTCCAAAGTTGTGTACATATTTTGATAAATGGTTTATCACGGTTTGAAGTAGCATAATATTATTTCTGTGATGTAAAGTATGATGTTTAGTATTTTGGTTATAGTGATATGATTGTTCTAGTTGATTGGTTGAGTTTTGGTTAATTCAGTTATTAGGTTTCTGTGATTGGTTGGTTCTGGTGGTTCAGTGACTGATTGGGTCAATGGTTGAGTTCCAAAGATAAGTTTCAATTTCAATTATTGATTTTAAATTTAAATATTGGTAGTGGGTCTACTATGAAAATTTGAGTAAATGTGGCCTACAAGTTATGATGTTGTGTAGCAGGTGGATCTAGTATGAAAATTTATGAAACGTGATCCCTAGAGATGAGGGAGCTGGAGCCTCCTTCCAGTGGTGGTTGGTATATCATATCAAGGGATTGGAGATCCCTTCTAGTAGGAGCTGGAAATCGAGCGAAGGTTGTAACCTTATACAGGTGGTATGAGTTTACACTAGCACAAGATTCAGTGGGTTGGAGCTCCCTTCCACTGGGAGCTAGAGAATGAGTGAAGGTTATAGCCTTCTACAGGTGTATGTATGTGCACTGGTATGATTCTACGCCAGTAAATATTGTAATATTTTTTTTATATTAAAAATAATATAGAGATGAGAACAACATGTGGTTTTTTCCTCCATTGGGTTTCCACCTTAAATCCCCGTGCTCATGTGTGTTTCTTATGTGCGATCATTATTTTTTTCTTACTACACATGGTTATGATCTATCTAGTGTTCAATAATGTATTGATGCACTAGCTCAAGATAGATACATCATGAATTAACTGAAACATATTTTTTTTATATATACGTTAGTTTTCTTTAGAATAGTCACGTACACATGCAGCTTCCCTTCAATAAAGTTGCATACAAAATTCATGAAAAGAAATTGAAAAGTTTATGATTTTGAAACACTAATTCACACCCCCCTCTTCGTATTTTTTTGAACACAAGCATGAATTCTACCAGAGTTCTCTTCCTAGACCATGAGAAATTTTATATTAAAAATAAACTCTCCAGGGTTTGTCGTACATATGATCACGTGATTACTAGGCCCAACAAAGCGAAATCCACCACTTGGCTTTACCGTGTATCCCACGATTCATCGGCAAGGATTCCTAGGCCTACTGATGCAAACAATACTATATTTACGCAACCAACAGTCTAGCTTAGGGGTTACCAGGCTAGTGGATTTACCATGATCTACAATCCAGGTCAGGGATCATTATGCCATGTGCTTGTCATTTCAGAGGTCCACCCCACTTATCTTCGAATCCATCCAAAATCCAGCTCAACCAAAGTATGATAACTCATCTCATCAAGGCTATTAGTAAATGGCAAGGCTAGGCTAGAAAACATTGTCATGCCATGATAGAGAAGAACCACATGCAATACCATGCAAGCCAAATATAGCACGAAAAACACACATACAAATCGATACCTACAAACAATATTGTTGTGGTTGCTCGATCCTTCTCTTCCTTACCTTCTCCTTCCTTCCTCTTTCCTTCTTTGCCTTTCGTGATCCAATGCCCAAGTGCTCCAATGAAAATATAAGTGTCCAAGAGTGAGTGAGAGAGAGAGAGAGAGAGAGGATAATGAGAGAGCTCCAAAACTTAACTAGAAAAAGGTTACCAATTGATCATCATAACCTTTTTTATTAATGAGGCCTCTGTTTTCTTCATTTTCCATCATTTTCCTTCAATTTCCTCCTCACATGCAACTTGTAACCTTTCACCTCCCTTTTCTCCTAATTTCCATTATTTTAATAAATAAATGTGCCAAAAAATCCATTTTTCCTTTCCAAAGTCTTATCATTGCCTTTTTCCAATTTTCTTAGCTATAATAAACTAAATGAACAACCCCCTAGGGTTTCTTGTTCAACATTCAGCATGGAATAAGCATCCCATCAACTGTGCTTATTATTTTTAACTTTTATTACATTGAATTTTCACGAGAGTTGTTACATTTCTCTTTTCCCCATTATCATCTAGACACTCAATAGATTTTTCATAACAATCTACTTTGGTTGTATGGAGGTAAATATAATTCGTACCCAAAAGCATATGATATGATCTCAATGGAAGCATATTTAGATGTGTTGATGTAGGCATAGGATTTAGCTCAAATGGAGAAGCACTTACCCAGGGATGAACTCTCTTGTTAGTTCTTGTAACCAACTACACAAATGAAGGCTACGCATGCACCTTTTTTCTCAAACCACACTTATTCACCAGGTTAGGATTAACATAGCTATAATTAGATCCAGGGTGAATAAAATAGAAACAACTTAACCAGAAATCTTACCTTCCATCTCAATAATGGATGCCTAGACATATTCCTTCTTGTTTTCCTCAAGTACATAAATTCAAGGAATGATATGATAGATATCTATAACTATTTGCACCTTCTGAGCATTATATATATCAGACCTTCCACCTTGATACAATGGACAATCCTTTTTGCGATAATATTTTCCACATATCTTACATTGCAACAGTCCCCTACCATCACCTCTATTTTTCTGCTCTTGAGGCTGCGACACATGTCCCTTATCAACCAATTAAAAATCCTTGTAAGGAGTAACATTTTCTATCGCACCTACATCTTCAGGTATTTCCAACTTCGGTGGCCACTTCCCCTTAAATTTCGCATATCCCTTCAAATGATGCTTAGGATTAGATTTATGCTTTGGCTAGTCCTAACAATACTTCAATTTCCTGATAGCTTCTTCCAATGACTAAGCATCATCAAACTCAATCCAGTCTCTATATGTTGTTAGCAACACATTGATGAACCTTTCAATCTTTTCTTTCTCATCATTTAGGTATGGCACATACCTCAACAACTCGAGGAACATGCTATTGTATTCATCATCTATGATAGGACCCATATGTAGCTCATAAAACTCCTTACCTCTATCATCATAATACCTTTCATATAGATACCTTCTTCTCAAAGAGTCTCTCAAACTCATTGCAAATTAACTCTTCTTATTAAATTCCCTTGAAATTCTTCACAAATTTTCCAACAGATATTTGCTTTCCCTTTAAGATTGAAGTTATTTATTTTAGCTTTTATGTTCTCTAAATATTTATGCAATCTGAAGAACATCTTTATCAACAACGACCATTCCTCTGCATCTTCTAAATTCTTCATATCTCCATCTAATGTAGGTTGGTTGACTTTCTTGAACTCATCTAGAAAGTACTCACTCCTGCTATAAGGATGGTGGCGTTGATGATAATGATGATGTCTCCTGGATGAGGAACTAGAATGATGCCCATAAATACTAGTCCTCTTGGCAGGTGTATCCAATGATCTAACTCCTTTAACTATGTCCCATTTATCAAGCCTTTATCCTAACCGAGACCTGCTACCATAGGCCCCATTAGTCTTCTACTCCTATTCTTGACTATTCATCAACTTTCACTATCTTTGCAAGTCTGGTAGACTTTAAAGGATCACTGCATTGACCTTTTCTTACTTTTACTTAGCCATTGCAAGTCTTTTGTGAGCCTCAACCAACCTGTCATTATCTATCTTCCTTCTGATCTTTGTTCTCAAACTCCTAAATGTATATGTTATACTAGGAGAATACTCATCTCCTTGTTTCCTAACTGATATTTAGGGAGGGTCATGGGAACTGTAGACTACCATTTTACTCGTCATATTTGATTCTCTTTTTCCTTCAAGGATCCCATGCTAGATAAAACAAATAAACACCAAAGCCAAAATCATACCTTCAGAAAGTTCAAGGGAGGCTAATCTCATCTCGAAAATCAACCCAAATTATCATGACACATGTATAACCATATGAAGATGAACATGTCAATGTCATGTATCATAATACCAACTACATGCAATGAGCTCATGCATGAAAACCATTACCATGACAATGCATGTCTGACAACATGCGTCTAGCCCACCCAGTCCAAGTGTTTGAACCATGCTCTAATACCAATGTATAATGCTGCCTCCCATATCTACCCACTTCCATGAGCCATCCACAATAAACATGAGTGGAGATATACTATGACATGACTCAACCTCCTAGATAACCTTAGGAAAATAGAGTAAAAACACCAATACTTTATTGACTTCCATCAGTTTCTATAGGAACCCTAAGAGCTAAACTACTCTTCCAAGTGCCCAAACCTTGATTTAACTTACTTTTTCACTGATCTGGAATCCTAGACACTAGCGTAAAACTACCCGAATTCGACTCTAACCCTCTAGTCACATGCATATTCCTGTAAGGGAAAAATTGTAGTCTCTTTCACCCAGTTATGTGCCTGCAACCACGCGATCTAAACCACTTTTAAGGGCTAGTCTCAAGACTATTTCCAAGAACTTGAAAAAACTTTCCAGAATGATCAATTACAAAAGGATTAAGCCTCTAACACAAAATTTAATCAAGGACTTGTCCTAACCTCATCTTACCATGAAAATCATTCTGTCAAACACATGGTGAAGATGAAATCTACAGGCCATGGATGCATATTTGAAAATAGAGATCTAAAACTTATCTCAGAACCATCAAGAAGGTCTTATTCCCTCCCACTATAGTTGCAACAACATCTATTAGGTCACACATTCAATAACCATTGATCTACAAATAAAAACATGATAAGAGCCATAACTTGAATCTATTATAAAACCATGCTTGTAATGAGCACATAATCAAATAAACAACAATGATAGAATAACCATTAAAGACAAAAATTAAATAACAAGTGCAATTATTCATGAATTACAAGGGAAGACAACTCTTATTAATCATATACAAAAACCAACCAAGTCAGCGACTTCAACATGCCACCCAACCATATATGGGGTTGCACAAAATCTCTCTTTCAACCAATCACCCTCATGCCATATTTGAAGAATGAATATTAGAACCTATGGTATAAAATGATGCATAAACAACCAAGGGAATCCAGAGATTAAACCACCTCCACCCTGATACTACCATGATCTCACCTAAACCAGTCCTGAGATCACAAAACCAAACCAAGCTTGAACGCCTCAAAATTCCTTCACCATCCCTTAAGGAATTTTCCTAGTCTACACCCACTAGTTGAGGGCTTCCCAGAGAAAACCATCTCCACCCCCAACGTTTGGGGCTTTTTTGAGACCACCTAACCCAAATCCAAAAACCTTCTGGAAATGCAAAGCTCAACCAAGAATGGATCCCATCACACCACAGTTATTTGGAAATGGGAAGGAACGGGTGGAACCACTGCCAAAACCAGGAAAAATCCATGGAAAAGATAAGAAATGAACTAAATACACACACGCATATACCATGCATGCCAAAACCGACTAGGAAATCATACATGCAACCTATTACCTACATTTATTCTCGTTGAAGTTGCTTGATCCAACCTTTCCTTTTTTGATCCTTGCTTTTCTTTGCTTTCTTTATCCTTTCTTTGCTTGATTGCTTGCTTTCTCCCCTTGGTGCTCTTTTCCTCTTTGAAACCAATTCCAAAACTATACTCACAAAAATCCCCAAATTGATGCTCTTAATCCTTTTTATTATTGATGACTCTAATTTCTTCATTTTTCCTCTATTTTCCTTCATTTTCCTCCTCACATGGAACTTTTGACCTTTCACCTTCAATTTCTCCTAATTTCGTTTATTGTCATAAATAAATTATGAGTAATGTATTTTTTCCTTTTCAAAACCTTTTCTATTGCCTTTGCTAATTTCCCCTTAATCATAATAAACAACACTTGATGCCCACTAAAATATTTTACCCTACATTCATCTTAAAATATGTCTCTAGTGACCTTACTTTTATTTTTCCTTTACTAAATTTATTACATTAACTTTTAACCTAAACTTGTTACAACCTCTACCAGACTTTTTACAATATTTTCTTGATATGACCACCAACCATGGAATGGATGAAGACATGCCATCTCACGCAACTAGTGGAATCACTTAAGCAATTTTGTGGCACTCGCTAGAGATCGCGTTCATTAATGATTGTATGGCTTCGTAACATTTAAAAGTCTATCATTGCTTTGTTTAATATTAAATTCACAATGGTAAGTGTTGTCAGTTAACATGGGATGGTTATACACCACTTACACCTTGACCTCATAGAAATTGAAATGGCATGTTAAAAACATTGGTTGACGTTTGATATTGCTGGATTATTGTTATTATTAATCTATATCCATTTGAAATAAATCTATATGGAATGCGTGGAAAGCTTTGTAATCCTGGAAAGTTTTGTTTTTCTCTAAATTTGAGTTTTGATGCGCTTTATTCGAGATAATTATCCCAAAATATATTTACTAATACCAAGATTGCTTTGTATTATAGCTCTTAGCGTTCTAATAATCTAGATTAAATTTATGTTTTTGCGATGCTAGATATGCAGTGACACAATATTTCAGTGGATCCGTCAAAGGTCGTACAATTTGGTTCAGTCAAAATCAATATAAGTCACTATATAATATATAATGGGTAAAAACTATACCTCAGTATTATTGATACATGATCGAATATTAGTTATATTTATTTTTTAATCAACCAAATTGGTTGGTTAACATATTATCATTATTATCTATTATTTATTTATTAAATAAATGAACAAAATATATAAATACTAATGATATTAAATAAACAATGAAAATATATTAATAATACTAATTGATAAGATATTTAATTAATATTGTTAACTAAGTATATCAATATTTTTATAAAAAAAATTAATATAATATTTTTTTTAGTTAATCGAATAAATAAATAAAATATATCTATATTATACTTATCTTATAAATTTTTATTTGTTAATATATATATATATATATATATATATATAATATATATATATAGAAATTAAATTAATATTATTTTAGTTTTAATCTATATATATAAGTTACTTTATATTATATTTAATTTTTTTAATTAAATAAACTATTATTTTATTTTAAGTATTATCGTTTTACTAATACAAGTTCAGTTTCAAATTGGAGATTAGTCGAAACAATTTTTTCTTTTAAAATATAGAGTTATTAATGTCAATAATACTAGAATAGAAAAGTAGTTTATTTTGCCTAAAAGCTCAACTTGTACGACCTTGAAGTCAATATAAGGATCCTTGGGAAATATGTATTTGGGGAAATTAGACTTAACAACAATAATCATCGTGTTAAAAAACATTATCTGCAAATTATTGAATCAAAATAAAATAAAACAGTAAAAACCATGACTATCACAGGGCATATACTATCATGCAATATTACATTTAAAAATAATGGTAAATATTCGTATTAACAAACTAAGAAATAACAAAAAAAAATTCATGCTAAATAAAAAACAATTTTTTCAATTTTTACTTCAATTTTACATCAACTTTACTGAAAACTAAAACAATTGAAAGTACAAATATTATAAATTAGTCTATAATTACTTTCCCCTTTTTAATACGAGTGTGATGTATAATTATTTTAATATTCAATATAAAATAATAATATTAATAATGAGGACATGTGTAATATTTTTATGTTCAATTCTAATGTGGTATTTTAAAAACCATATATTAAAAAAAAAAATTGAATATGCATGTTTGACAAAATATCTCAATGTCATAAATATAAAACCAACTAACTCTCAATACAGATTATAACTAAAATATTCAATATTCCAATATTTACTAGATATTTCAATAAACATGTCAATTAAAATATTCTGATATCAACTAGTGTATATATTATATCAGGAAAGTGATAATATAAATTTTGTTATGATTGCAGCATTTTATTAGTGTTACTCAAAATGACCCATTTGTGTAAATTCTTTTCATACTTATCATGAAACTTACTTATTACTTGTATGTAGTTTTTGATATGCAAACAAATTTTAGAAAATACTTTTTTTCCTCACTATAATGGAACACTATCTTTTTATTATAAAAAAAAGCCATAGTCTAACAGTTATGCTTTTTTTTCCTTGAAAGTTATAGAAATTCAGATTATATTTTGAAAAAATCATGCAGGGATTTTTATAAATCCAAGTAAAAGCTATCTAAATTCATAATTTTAGGTGCCTTACACGTTTTTGATGGTGTTGAATCCATTTTCACCATCAAAAACACGATTCAAACATTACCTCTAAAAAAATTTTAAAATTCTTTTACTGAAATTCAAACCACTTTTGACTATCCAAACAATTCCTCTTCTAAAAAATCATATACAACAACATAATTCTTTCGCAGCCTAATCTCCACGTGGCATATGAAAAAGAATGAGCTACAAAAGGGTTTATATATTCATCTATTGTCCATAAAATTCCCACGATCCGGAAAAAAACAAAACATATAACACTCGTACTATCCATCCAGCAATCCTTAACCACATATAGATATAAAAATATAATGTATTTGTAAACTATTCACTTTAAATGACAGCCACATAAATTTGAACCAGTTAATCCATCACCAAACAAACAAACAAAAATATTTTTTGAAGTGTCATTAAATTATATAAATGCAACATACATTTGACAAATAGTTATAGACAAAAGCAACAAAATAGATATTGCTTGAATCTTTCGGAACACCTCTCTTTGATAGGAGGTCCATAACCCGATTATGTTCCTTGTAGATGTACTTGAAAGTTATTTCATGGAAATATTTTTACAAGTATGAATGCGGCACATCCCATTATAAGGTAAAGGTGAATGAAATTGAGAGTGCCCAAGACCGAGTTTATGGTGTTTTTTGAATCTCCGAGTAAATGTAAAATGTCGATATCTAATCATTTAACATGGATTAGTACAACTTATAATGCTATGATTTTTGTTTAGTTATTGGTATCAAATCCACTCACTCACCAGAAATAGTTAGTACAATTCATAATGCTATGATTTTTGTTTAGTTATTGGTATGAAATCCAGTCTCTCACTAGAAATAGTAGTATTTTCTCAGTTTTATGACCATGAAAGCACCACATCGACATTTCTTTTGTCAATATGAAGAGTCAAAAAACTAACTAAGAATTTCCTCCAAATGTCTCTTAGTGTGATTGATTTCTTAAACTGTTTCCTTAGACCAATTTCTTCATAAAATGCCATGATTTTCATCAAATTATCCCCCATATCAATCACTTTAGGATAAAAAAAATTGGGAATTCGTGTACCTCCAAATGCCCCAAATTATATAGAAAGATAACGGGAAACATACATTTTTTTTGCCAAACCAATGTTTAAGACCTAATTCGAGGAAACTTTGTATCCAAATTTAAGAAAACATAAATCCATTATAACTCCAAATTTATCGAATATGAAACAAATCAATTTTCTAAATATGATAAGGAATCACATCACTAGAGTTACAAATTTTGAAGCTTTACATTTCAAAAAATCCTATACATTAAAAAGTCGATCCCTGTCTAGGCTTCTAGATGGCTTCTAAATGTAATATGAATATAAATCTATACTAATTATATTAATTTTTAAAATTTAAATATAACCATTTTACTTATATATTTGTTAATAATACTTGTTTCTATGTTAATGCTTCAATTTGTTTTGACTATGTATTAGTTTGTTTTTATCAAATATTTCTGCGACTTATCCATAGTTTAACATTGGGAATTCAATTTTTCTTATTATTTTTTATCATTTAAATTTATTTATTTGTATAGTGATTGGTTAAGGTCTTACCATCGGCTCTTTAGTAACTTCTATTTCTATTAGTTACTAATATTTTATGAGAGATTTTTTGGCGTAAATCACAAGATCTGTCATTTGTCATTTGTCAACGTGTTTCGAACCAACTAGTGTGATTCATCATCAGGACAAGTTGAAGAACCAGATCCAGCTTTGCATGTTAAATAGCTTGAGTAGAGCCTCCAACGGCTAACTAGGCCAACGGCTAAATTGGACTAGGGCGCTTACCTCTAAAATAAATAAATAAATAATTTAATTCAATGGAAGTTAGTTATAATAAGGGACTAAATAAATATATAAATAATTTAATGTAATTGGTTGTTAAAAGGTATTAACTATTTAATAAATACATAGAAACTATAAATAGCCGAATCAAATGTATAATTACTATATATAAATTTTAACTATTTAATAATGATAGAAAATATAAATATTGGAATAAAAATATGAATACTATTTAAAGAGTTTAAAATTGGTTGCTCATATATATATATATATATATATAATTATATATATTATATATATATATTAGAATAAAATAATTAATATTAAGTTAAAAAAAAAAATCAAGGAATACAGAAAGTGATCAAATAAAATAATTGTAAATAATAACTGATTATAAAATAAACAGATGAGACCAGAAATGAGGGGAGGGCAGGAGGAGGGCCGGAAAGGAAGGAAGCGACTAGGAAGAGGGAGCTAGAACCCAACATCTCCTGATATTATAGCCATCCTCTCTATTAAGATTACGCGACCTCTTTTCAATCTCGAGATCTTCCCTAAATTTCCGATGATGGAACTGAGAAACTCTAGCAATGACACTAGCCTCCTCAATACAAACATGATGATTGGTTTTTTCCGCGTGCTCAGCTAACGCCGAAGACTTTGATCTCCTATGCTTAAGGTCAGCTGTGCGTTCACTAATCCTTTGATTAATGGAGCGACCTGTCTCACCAATATAGGGGGTCCCACAGGAATAAGGGATAATATATACCCCTTTCATATCTTTAGGGTTGATAGAATCCTTTGCTGATTTGAGGGACATACGAATGGTAAAGGGGCCTAAAAGTTACAGGGACACTATGCATCTTGAGAATCCTTGCAATATTATTAGTGGTCCCCTAAATAAACGAAAGATGGGCACTTGGAATCCACTCCATCGGTTCCCTTTTAGCAAGAGAATTCTTGGCAGCTTTTAGAAAAGCCTTCTATCCCATGTATCTACTATAACCATTCTCAACAAAGACATCAAGGAGATGGGATTTATCTTTCTCAAAAATGTTTTTATCCGAGATCCTTAGGGCCCTAGTAGTAAGGGTATTGAGAACCCCGATCTTCTGAGCAGGGAAATGGCGGGAACTGGCATGAAAATACTTCTTTGTATGCATTTTATTTCAAAAAAGTTGGTGGAAGAGGAAACCATCACTATTCTTAGAAATAAGAATATCAAGGAAAGGGAGGCACCCATCAACTTCCTACTCTTTAGTGAACTTAATGGCTGAGGATTGATTGTTGAGATGATCAAAGAAGAGATCTAATTTCTCTTGGCTGTGAGACTAGATAACATTGGTGTCATCCACATACCTTTTCCAAAGCTTGGGCAGGAGACAAGATGAGTTAAGAGCCTTGAACTCAAAATCTTCCATAAAAAGATTAGCAACGAGAGGGGATAGGGGTGAACCCATTGCAACCCCACAGGTTTTCTCAATGAACTCTACCTCAAAATAGAAAAAGGTGCAAGTGAGGCAGATCTCAACTAACCGAGCAGTGTCAAGATCTGTTAAGCGGTTGATAACCTCTAAGGCCTCATTAATAGGGATGCAAGTGTACAAGGAAACAACATCAAAAATAACAAGAATGTCCTTATGGTCAAGCTTATTGTCCTTGAATTCATTAATAAAGGAAGCTGAGTCTTTTATGAAGGACTTCGTACGACCAACTAAGGGCTTAAGCCTTAATGCAAGGAACTAAGCAAGAAGGTAGGTAGGACCTCCAATGGTGTTGACAATGGGCCTTAATGGAGCTCGCTCCTTGTGAATTTTAGGGAGACTATAGATCGTGGGAGTGATAGGGTTGCTCTCAATGAGTTTATGGTGCAAGGAACTCACTGAGCTTATGGACTTAATGGCAAGAGCCACATTCCTAGCAACCTTTTCTAGATGGTTTTTGGGAAGCTTTTTATAGCTACCACTATTATGAAGATGATCCAACATCTTATTACGGTAATCAACCCTGTTAAGAATGACGGTATCTCCACCCTTGTCTACCTTTAAAACAACGATATCTTTGTTCTGGTTTAAGAATCTAAGGGCTACTGATTCTTCCTTGCTAAGGTTGCTCTTAAGGGGCTTAACCGTTCTCAAGACAACCGCACAATCTTGCCTGATTGTGTCCTTGATTTTATCAGGTAAACCTCTGATCCCAAACTCAATGTCACAAATGATATCATCTATAGGAATTTTCTTAGGAGCTAAGGCAAAATTTAATCCCTTACCCAAAACTTTAAAAACTGGACGGGGAAAGGAGAAACTAGAAAGATTAATAACCTTGTTATTAAAATGAGAAAGAGGGGGAAGATTATTAAGATTTAAATTATTATTATTAATACTCAATATCTTATTACTTTCCATGCTAGAATCATTCGTATTATTAAATAATGTATCATTTTTATTAATATTAAACTTAATATTATTACTATTACCACTTATTATTATTATTATTATTATTATTATAATTGTTAAATAGATTATTATTCATATTATTATTAATATTAAAACTATTATTCAAATAAATGCAAGGTGGATTATTAATGTTCAGTTACCAATGAAGGAGTGCTGAGGAGGGATGGAACCCTCGCAGTCTATCCAACTCTAACCCTCAAACCCGTCAACTCGCTCCAAGCAGCTACTCGGCAGTGAAGATGAGGAGCATTCCCCATGCAAAATCCTTGAGAGAATCACTGGAAATGAACCGCTCGACGAAGGACTGGAATGCAAAACTTCTAAACTAATCTCTCGCCCAGAGAGAAAGCTACCCTTGGCATGTTTTCTATCAATCATCTTCACACCGGGAACAACATTGCAATTTGGAACCCTAGTAACTGTAGTGAGATCATCCTCAACGTCAGTACCAGGAAGAGCTTGATCATGAACAACAAAAGTAAACTCAGAATTGCAGGGCATGAGGGCAGCGAGATCACCTTTTTGCGCAGAGATGCAGTGTGTCTAAGGGAAAAATGGGACTGGAACCATCATAGGGTGCTGGGTGAGATGAGTTATCAGAAACCCTGTCCAAGCTACCCGATAACGAGTCCCTGATTGCAGAAATATGATGAAAAGAGATCCAGCTACGGGAAGCTACTCTCGTAGATCTGCCAGATAACGATGAACTTTCAACTAACCTCTGAAACTTAGAAACCTGATTCTGTGTCTGAAATTCCTCCAACTCAATGGAATTCAGAGACGAACGGGCATCTATTCTGGCACAAAGAGAGGCCAAAATAAGTTCGGCCCTGAAGTCCATTCGGTTGGAGGAATTTCATATCCAGAATCAGGTTTCTAAGTTTCAGGGGTTAGCTAAAAGTTCGTTGTTATCTGGCAGAGTAACTGGAGTAGCTTCTCGTAGTCGGATCTCTTCTGATCAGATTTCTGTGATCAAGGACTAGTTATTGGGTAGCTTAGATAGGGTTTCTGATAACTCAGCTCCTCAAGCACCCTCTGATGGTTCCAGTCCCATTTTTCCATTAGACACACTGCATCTCTGCGTAGAAGGCGATCTCGCTACCCTTACACCCTGCAATTCTGAGTTTACTTCCGTTGTTCATGATCAAGCTCTTCTTGGTACTAACGTTGAGGGTGATCTCGCTGCAGTTACCAGGATTCCAGATTGCAATGTTGTTCCCGGTGTGAAGCTGATTGATAGAAAACATGCCGAGGGTAGCTTTCTTTTTGGGTGGGAGATTAGTTTGGAAGTTTCGTGTTCTAGTCCTTCGTCGAGCAATTCATTTCCGGTGACTGTCTCAAGGATCTCACATGGGGAATGCTCCTCGTCTTCGCTGTCGAGTAGCTACTTGGAGCCAGTTGACGGGTTTGTGGGCCAGAGTTGGATGGACTGTGAGAGTTCCTCCCTCCTCCGAGCTCCTTCATTGGTAACCGAACATTCAATAATCCACCTTGTGTTAATATGAATAATGGTTTTAATATTAATAATAATAAGAATAATAATCTATTTAACAATTGTAATAATATTAATAAGAATA